>APFE030509359.1:0-78877 GCA_000404065.3 Pinus taeda | reverse complement strand
TGTTTGCCTCTCCACTGAAACACCTTATTCAATCATGTTAAAGCATGTAAGGGAGCTGCAATTAATGAAAAGTTAGAAATAAACTTTCTCCAATATTGTGCTACTCCTAAGAAGCTTCTAACTTCTATGGCAGATTTGGGTTTAGGCCAGTTTACAATGACTGCAACCTTAGAGGGATCTATCTTCAATTCACCACCCCCTACTATGTAACCCAAATAATTTAAAGATGTTTTGCCAAATTCACATTTTGAGAGTTTAACATAAAGGTTTTCTCTTTTCAAAACATCTAGAGTCTACTTAACATGCTTTAAATGTTCTTCCCACGTCTTTTTGAATATAAGAATGTCATCCATATATACAATAACAAAATCATCAAGAAAAGGTCTGAGTACATCATTCATTACTCTCATGAAAGTAGCAGGAGCATTAGTTAAGCCAAAAGGCGTAACCAACCACTCATACAATCCCTGCTTTGTTTTGAAAACAGTGTTCCATACATCTTGTTCTGCAACTTTGACCTGATGATAACCACTATGCAAATCTAATTTGGAAAAATAAACAGATTCTTTCAACTGATCTAATAGATCATCTATGTGAGGAAGAGGATAACGATTTTTTATTGTTATCTTATTCAGTGCTTAGTAATCAATGCACATTCTCCACGAGCCATCTTTCTTTCTCACGAAAACAATCGGAAACCCACATGGTGATGTGCTAGGTCTGATGAAACCCTTCTCAAGCAGCTCCTGTACCTGCTTCTTGATTTATGCATTCTCTAAAGTGGACAACCTTTACATTCCGATGTTAGGCAATGGAGCATCTTGCTGCAAATTAATATCATGCACTATTTCCTTTTTGGGCAACAGATCTTTAGGTTCTCGAAACAATATATCATATTCTGAAACAACTTTTTCTAAATCAGCTTCCTGTTTAGCATCACAGCCCTCAAATACATTGGTTTTATCAGGTTTATTTTCCTTTACAACCATTAGTAAAATTGTTTGCATGAATTTACAATTCGTTTCATTTGCCCTGAGTTTATGAGAGTATAATTATTTTTGAGCTTATGAGCTCTTACAATATATTTGATTCCATCTTTAACGAGTAGATACTTGTTCTCAGCTCTATAGAAAATAGATTTTCTATCATACAAGTAAGGACTTCCAAAAACAATTCCACATATATCCAAAGGAACTATATCTAACTCAACCTCATCTACAAATGCTGACCCAAAAGAAAACCTAAGTTTACATTGTCTAGTCACTTCTAGCTTTGCTTTATCGCATAACCAACCTAATGGATATGGTTTCTTGTGAGGCGTGGTTAGTAATCCCAACTTCTTTACAATTGCTTCAGAAATTAAATTTACTTGTGAGCCACTATCAAACAAAGTATCAATCTTTTGATGATTGGAAATAACTCGAATATGAAAAAGCTCGTGTCTTTTTCTCTCATTTTCTTCATTATCAGTAGATTGTGCAGAATTACTAGTAGATGCTTCAGAATTTTTACCTTCTATACCTGTGGCCATAATTGTTGCTTCAGCTCCTAAGTCTAACCCCAAATCCTTTTGAATAGTTGCAACAGTCTACTTCTTCTTGCCCTCGAATTTCTTAGGTTTCAGCTCTGGATGCAGAATCCAACAATGTTCATCATCATGCCCCTCCTTCTTATAGTGAGTGCACGAAGTCTTGCTTTTCTGTACAGTGTTTTTCTTCCTCTCTTTCCATTTCTATTTTCCTTTCTCCTTATTCTTGCTTGCAGTGGGTTTGGATGATCCCCCTACTTCTGGGTTCCCATTCTTACCTCTAGCTTCTAGATGTGTAGCCTGAACGGATACCTCATTTATGCTAGTGGGATTAAACATGAGGATAGTGTGCCTCATGTAACTGTGTAGACCACCTACATACTTCAACAGAGTCTCAGGTGAGTCTAAAGAGATTCCTAGAATCAAAGATCTTTTCCTAAATTCTTGGGTGTAACCTTGTACACTTTGCCCTTTTAGTTGTAGAAGAGTTTGCCAGCTCATCATGGCTTACTGCATATAGCCTAGTGGGTAGAATTGCTTTTTAATTGCAGAAACAAATTCACCCCAGACAGAAAGAATCTTACCATGTTTCTTCATGTCAGCTTGTGTCTTGCCTTCCCACCATACCAAGGTAGTGCCTCCAAGGCGTAGGCTGGCCAACTAAATTTTACTCTTGTCTGAATTGATGCTCTATACTCTGCAATTGGCATTGATCTGTCTGATCCAATTATCGAACTTCTCTGCATTCAACTCTCCATCATATATTGGTAAATCAAATTTAACATCTAATTTAATCAAAGATTCCTTCTTTTTATTTTCAGGGCTATTAGGAGGTGTGAGAAGCTTTTCTTCTTTCCCTTTGCCTTTAGAGTGGTCATGGAGGAGAGATTCTTCTACTCCTTTGTCTGATTTGGAGTTCGATGAATATTCATCTCTACTTTTCTTAAATTCCATATACATTTCCTCCACCATGGACCTCATGGTCATAAAACTATCCATGAACTTGGAGTCTGATTCCAAGGGATTTTCTTCTGACATTTTCCTCTTAGAATAGACTCTTCCAATTTCTGGGTTAGTCTTAGCCAACTCTCCTTCTCCTAATTTAAGGTTTGATCTAGTTAGCGTTCAACAACAAAATCCATCACAAGCTTGTCTAACCTTAGTAACCTAAGTGTTCTGATACCACTTGATCTGGAATTTAACCAAGATAAAGAATTAAAGGTATTGCATACTCATGTGCATGGATGTGCCTATGTTACTTTATGCAATGGATCGATAAGATTGCTAGAATACATAGACACTGAGGAAATTAGAGAAAAAAACATAACAATGAAACATGCAACACAACAGGTTTAATAAGGAGTTCACCCAATGCTCTTGGGCTATGTCTCCTCGTCCAGCATTCAGTGGTGGCCTCTCTATTATGTTTTTCAAGCAGAGTTTTTACAATAGTGAGCTCAATTTGAGTCTCACTAACAGATACAAGTCAGTAGGAATGGAGTACACAAACTCTCCTTACTGAAACTTGACCTCTGATGGTGACAGTAGCATGACAGGCCTATATCGAGGAGTTTGCTTGAACCTCTCAAGCCTTCTATGGAGTACACAGACTCTCTGACTCTCTCTGGCTTTGTCTAGCTTGATGTTGCCTTCAGGTCAGGTCGGCTCTACTCTCTATTTTCTGCTTTTATCTTTTTGCGTCTAGCTAACTCTCTATGTTGCCACTCTGTGTTGCCTCTCTATGTTGCCTCTCTGCATTTTCAGGTCATGGATTTAAATCCAATCTGTTCTTTGACTATTCATTTCTGCTTCCCAGTGTTCTGGTTCTTTTGCCTCTGTCTGTTTGAGTTCCCCTATTCTGTGTCATCATCACTGTGTAACGCTTCATAGGGAGGTGGCCACCTGTTTCATAATGAACTGAGTGTCAGTTCTCTTGAAAGTGTTTGAACGGTTGTTATTTCTGTTTAACTCCCAGATTTCACACGAACACAATTCTTCTTCCAACTCAGTGTTTAGGCTAGACTTCAAACTTTATGTAACTCAGCCTGTTTACCCCGTTGAACCCGGGCATTCGTCAGATCGTATGTCGGCCATCAGCCTAGAGCCTCCAGATCCTACGGTCTCCGTCCATATCGGGTGGGTAAGAGTCATGATGTTTACCTGTCCGATGTGAGCGGTTTTCTCTCTCTTCTGTTGGACGCATGGCACCTAATGTGTGGCATCAGGCGGGACTCAGTTGAAACTACTTACCGCTCAAAGCCCTTCTGATATCCTACCGGTTTTCATGTGGGACCTGCTTCTGACAGAATCGGGAAATTTTGTATGGTTTTGACTTTCCAATTTTCATATCGCTCAGGGCATTTCCTTCATTGAGGGGGATGCCCTGCGATACGCAATTAGTGCTTTAGCGTATCAGAATCCACCCCCGTCTCTTGATCTAGCCTCTGATTTTGCCAGTTTTCGCTAGTGCGCATTAGCATAGGCCAATAGTCTGCGCGCTTGACCGAGGGTCCTCGTTGCTCCGCACTGACCACAACTGCAACTATTACGAGGATTCTTTCTGATAGCTTGATTCTTCTAATACTTGAAATTTTCAGCATAATTTAAAACAGTCATGAAAACTTAGAGAGTTTCTAGGATTCGATTTGGATCAACAAGTAACCATAGAACAAAGATGAGTGATAGTGCATGGCATGCATTCTGTGGTGCTGCCATGATGTTGTGCTACACTACGTGTAGATGTTGAGTGTATGCATTCTCTTGACTATGACATGCAAGCAAATGTGAGAAAGGTAGACCACTTGTGGTGTGCATGTGTGCTTGTTGTGTAATATTCCTCCAATGCATGAGTGATGGGATAATGTAGCTTGAGTGGAGGAAGCAAAATCTGGGTGTTTGGTTGATCTTCAATGCAAAGCAAAGAGTGATGAGGAGCCTTGAGTGTTTCAACAATTTCCTGACAAAAAGTGAAACCAACCTCAGGACAGTGAGTGCCTGACAAAACCATCAGCTCAGGATGAAGTGCCTCTATAGTCTGGAGGTTTCGATCTCATTGACAGATAGATCACCATGGATCAGTGTCTTGGATAGATTAACAATGGTTGAATCAACATCATGATCAGATGAGGAAGTGAATAGATCATTACAACCAATTATCATAAAATTTAGGATGTTTGTTAGCATCCTCATGATTTGATGAATCGGGTAGAGAGGTAGATGAGAAGAAAACATGTTCACCCTCCGCGTTTTCAAGAAAAATAAATGGAAAATTGAACGGATTTTCTGAGGAATATGTGTCCTCTGCACACTATAATGACAGACTGGCAGTTGAGGTGTCTTGTGAATGATCAGAAGTAGAAACATACTGAAATGAGTTTTCACAGGGAAAATTAGTAGTGGCAGAATCACAAGGGATGTCACCCTTCACCATGGGCTCTTCTTTAGATTCCCGCACACACACATCATGAATGATGGCGCAGGTTCACTGCATAACACCAACTCCATCGACAGCTTGATCCTCGTTCACAGCAGGTGAGGAGTCTGGAATGGAAGAACACAAGACAGTACAATTCGAAACAAAACGTGAGGACAAAGGTCGAGGGAAATAATCCAAGTGAAAACCAACAAGCTTGCAAGCCAAATCTGTGCAAATCTCAAGAGTAGGTGGGGTGGGAGGATGTGACAATTCAATAGAGGTGTGTGCATGATCTCCCACATCACTCCACGGTGGTGGAGATGTTTAATGAGGTGAAGGCGGACATTCACTTGTGACAGAAACTGTGCCTGCCTATGATTGTACAGCTCCATCACCGAAGTGTGCTGAGTGAGGTTCACATATGTGAAGAAGATACTCAAATCTTCCATCTAGTAATTCCCAATCAATATCATCTTCCAAGAATCGATATGCAAGATTACAAAAGCGCGTGTAAAATTGTTCAACGGATTCATCGAGTGCTTTTTGTAATTTCAGAATTTCTTTGTTGAGTGCTTGACAGTTGAAGTGATTGAAAGCACAGTCTATCTCTACGACCAGATGAGCAAGCTAATGAATGGATTTTTTGGGTAGTGTGGCACACCAGTGCATTGGGTGCCCTTGAAACGTGTAGATGAACAACGCGAAGCTCATGAATTCTTCAAAGAATCCATGTCTTTCGCATGATCCTACAACTCTCATAGCGTGCCTTACCAAGGATATGTAGCCTCGACCATCAAATGTTTTATGAGATAAGTTATCTGAGAGCTTTTTCGAGATGATGAAATTGTTTCCATAAGACATACATTCTGGAAGAGTAACTCGATAGTTAGTCATGATAGATGTGTATAGATTCAAACTAGATGTGAGGACTCAGCTTGTCATCTGGCCCTCCTTCAAGCGCCAAAATGTTGATGGTGCTAGACCTGCAAACATATCAAGGGGATCTTCCCGGTAAGAAGCCCCAATTAGAACTCAGACCGTTAGGTGTAGGAGTCCTAGTAGTGGGTCATAAGGTAATTCCTTGACCACAATGTCACACAGAGGCAAGTAAGATAACTCTATCAGTAGCAAGGGTGTGACCACTGCAGTGAGTCAAGGAAGGTGAATGAGAGTTTCTAACACATGGGGGGTGAGATGAGTGTGCTCCTTAACAACCTATAGTAGTACTTAGCTAAGAAGGGAACACCCGAGAGAAGATGCATCACAAGATGGAAAGCAGATTAGTCGAAAATCCACAGTGATGGTTAAACCAAAAACACATCTACAAAAAGATTCATATACTTGCATACGAAGTAGTTCATACACAAATACGTAAGTTAAACAACATATATTGCTAAGAAAACGGAGCAGTCCAACTACAATAACAACATATGCATGAAAATGTGTTGGCTATTATTATATAAAGATGTGTAAGTCCCAATCATACAATACATCCATGTAAACCTGCTACCCCCACAGTGAAGTGTTACAACCACATCCACCTGCTCCTCCAAAGAGATGCACTAGCTAAAAAAGCTAGATTGTTTGGAATGATGTTTTTTTCTAGGAATTGCAGAAAGTTCATATTCAAGAAAAATCTCTAGGAAGTCAATCACAGTGTTTCTGTATGCTCTCATCCTAGGATATTTGGCTAAATATTCTCCTTTAATTTGTTTGATAATTAATTTAGCATCCCCCCGAATGGAGATTCTTTTAGCACCTAACTTTTTTAACAACTGCAATATTAAAATAAGGGCTTCATACTCTACTATGTTATTAGTACATTGAAAATTAAGCATGTCTGAGTGACCCTTAGCATGATTATTTCCTATATTAACCACCCAAATTCCTTCTCCACCACCACCTTTGCTGCAAGAGCCATCAAAATTCATGTTCCAAAGTGGTTCAGGGGGAGTATTTAGTTCTGTTATTTGTGATTGGGTTGGGTCTATTTTAAAATTTTCAATTTCAGCATTGATTACTTGAGTGTTGTTATCGCCATCATTATAAAGAATAAACGAATCCAAATCTAAATGAACAAAATAAAGTGGATAGTTGTGAGGCTTGTCTTGACCACTCACCACGAATTTCATCAAGGTTTCCCTATATAGTATTCTTTGCTGCCCAAAGACTGGTATGGTAGCAAAGGTCATATCCATCTGTAGGGTACCTATTTATGGGAAAACTAGTATTCTTGTAGAATGCTAGCCCTCTAGGTTTGGCAGCTACCCTAGAAACAACAGTTTAAAGCAATTCAATGATTTCTTCTATGTGTAACAGATAAGAGAAGGATAATGGAACCAACCTGGAACTTCCGCTTAATCCCTTGCTTGATTTCTCTCCCCTTTGACAGAACCGACAACTCCTCCCCATACTTAAAATGCTTGGAGAGTACCTACACAAGTACAACAACAGAGAACCATCAAAGAATCGTGATCTATTACAACATAAACATTATAGAATCAAATATATAATGAACAGATGATAGCATTCACAAATGATAACATTCACAATTGCACAATCATATGGAAAACAACTTGAAGAAATTTATTAATAGAAGGGAGAATTACAACCCAGTTGTCTGATTTAGCATCATCCTCCCAGCTTCAATCCTTCTTCACCCCATGAAATAGCAAGATCACTCCAACAATATAGTGCTCTTTCCTCAATTACAAACTATCAGCACTTACTTGCAATTCACAACATTTTAGCCTCTGGATCTCTTGGATGAGGGATCCATTTATAGATGTGTGCAAGGGTGTGAGTCATCCATGGGGTTTGATTAGTGTCATTCCACTTGTTACATTTGGTTCCACCAGAGAAGGGATAACTGAAGTTTAGATCCCTTATTCATCCTTGGGCGAATTCAGAGAGGCAAGTGGGATAGGAGAAGTTTCTAGAAGATTCTATGAGTATCCACTTAGTAAACTGTCGCGGACATTTGTCCATCCTCGCCCATCGCACCCTATAGAAGGCCTAAACAATATGCATCACACCCTAGTAGTGTACCTCTCAGTATGTATCGCACTTTGCCAGTGGAGCAGTCAGTATGGTTCAATTTAGGCAATTTCTGGATGGTTTCTCAGATAGAACTTTTGGGGAATGATGTATTCAGATGACTATGTTCCTTTAGGGTATGAAACAACTCTTTTAGGGGTTGATGAGCCCTAGTTTATTGACATATAAGTTTGGTTTTGATGTTCCCAAATATTTCTATAATAGTTGCCCCCTAAAGCATGAAGTCGTAAATATTGATGTCGGGTGAAATGCTTTATCATGAGGATCTGAAGTTTCGAACTGGAAGGTTACCTGCATAAGTTACAATACAATACATCATCATAATATAGTTTTCATGATCTATCTAAGAGAGGCATTCCCATGCTCAGCTTTATAAATTCATTTCATGTACATAGATCAGATAGTCGTCTGTAGATATAGACAGGTGATTCTTCAGATATAGAGTCATCATCCATGGTGAGGATGACCATCTATGCAGAGCCCTTGTATATTTGATGTTTTTATATCCCTAAATATATCATAGATCGGATGGATGAAACTAGATCCAGGGTCTTCAAACTCATTTAATCTTCGCTCGATGTACAAGTCAATCCATGTGAAAAGATGTTCTAAAGTCGAACATGGAAAGACATCGCCTGATTAGCAGCCAATAATGTGAACTATTAATAGACGCAAGAGGGATCATTGATAATGATAATGATCCTCAAGGTACTACAGTACCATTCACGTGGTGTGAATATATGATCCGATGTCGAACACCACGCAAAATCTTTCGGTTGAAGGCCATTGATGTCAACCTGTCGCCGGAAGTGAGAAACTTGCCATTGATGCATGCAAGCTTCAAAGTAGTGAAAGGGTTGTTTCTATGTGAAATTCTTGGATAATGAGCTGATGTCGACAAGAAGTGACTCATTTTAGGAGGGCCTTGATGTATCCTACATCTACGACATGAAATGAAGCAAATGATTTCTAGAGGTGAAAACAAACTGACGACACAAGGTTCAGGAATGGCGGTCATGAAAAAATGAAGGTTGGAGGTATTGTAGTGGATGAGACATTAACTGGATTGTGATTTCTCAACTGAATGACTTCTCTTGAACATGTCGGCGACACTGAGATGAATTGGTAGTGTTAACCCCAAAAGATGGATGGTATGAAAGACCAATGGTGAGATGATCGGTGAACGGAATAACCCAACCCAACTCAATCATAGAGATGAAGTGAAAGTGTCATGTTCAAGAGTAGCCTGCTACCACAAAGTTCTTCAAGTTTTTTCCCCCTTTTTCCCCAGTCATTGCTAACCAGTACCTCTTTATTTTTGTCAAGCTTGAGGAGGATAACATATGCTTGTTCTATAATTCGCCCTTCAGGCAAACCTGTCGCTATTTGATGTTTTAATGAGTCTAGCGATAGTGAAACTCGGTCTCGTCTAGAATGGACAAGTTTTTCGCTATTGTTTTAATGAGTTTAACAACAAGGATAACTCGGTCCTTTTCATGTTTAGAGAGTTTGAAAAGGGGAGAAAAGAAAACTCCATAAGTTCTTTTTCATAAAATAATCCCTCAGGTCCAAAAAAGGATAAAATAATACAAAAGGGATGACATTTCCGATCACTTTAACGAGCCAAAAATGACAAGTGCTTGAGTTATTTTTCGTAAAATAATCCCTCAAGTCCGAAAAGGGATAAAATAATACAAAAGGGATGACATTTTTGATCACTTTAACGAGCCGGAAATGACAAGCGCTCAAGTTCTTTTTCATAAAATAACCCCTCAGGTCTGAAAAAGGATAAAATAATACAAAAGAGATGAAATTTCCAATCACTTTAACGAGCCGAAAATGACAAGTGCTCGAGTTCTTTTTTGTAACATAATCCCTCAAGTCTGAAAAATGATAAAACAATACAGGAGGGATGACATTTCCAATCACTTTAACGAGCTGAAAATGACAAGGGCTCAACAATATTTTCATATTTAATGAGTCTGAAAAGGGTTCAAAGAGGACTCTATTTTGAGGAACAAGTGGTGTCTAGGGTAGAAACTAGTTCCGATGATTTTGGAACTTCTCAAAAAATGTTGAATTCTGTGAAAAGGTTGGCTAATATGACCACTCATTGCACCTGTTCCTCAAAAATGGTAAAACAACTAAGTGAGAGTGTATGATCGACTAAAAGGATGGTGGTGATGCGATGTACACAACCAAGGTTCAAAAGGCTGATAAAATGGCAATCACAAAGGTTAATTAGAAAATGGGTTCATTTTTTGACAAGCTTGAACCATGGAGAACTATGCTTGGATTTTGTTTCATGTTTACACAAGCTTGAAATGAACAAACTATGCTTGGATTCATTTTTATTTTTACACAAGCTTGAAATGCAAAACTATTCTTGAAGTCACTTTCATCTTTACACAAGCTTGAAACGACAAAACTATGCTTGGATTCGATTTCATTTTTACACAAGCTTGAAATGAAAAACTATGCTTGGACTCGGTTTCATTTTTACACAAGCTTGAAACGAAAAAACTATGCTTGAATTCGGTTTGCACGCCCCCAGCATGATGAAAAGGAGAGTCTCTTGTTACCAGATGGAAAACACTGTGGTGAAGTAGGATAGTTATCCAACACCTCTTTTGGCTTCATCCAGAATAGACAAAGGTGAATGGTGTGATAGACCAATCACATAACCTACAGGGAAACTTATCTTTACCATTAGGTGCATGCCCCCCAAGCTTCATTACATTCACCTAAGTAGACTACTAATGGCTATTAGGTGGATGGAATGAAGGTTCTTTTACGATATCAAATGAAAGACTCGATTTTGAACTTGGGACCTTGTTCCATTTTTAAATGAGCTTGACAGGGAATTATGCTTACCCTCGTTTCACTTTTTAACGAGGTTGACACAAGTCAACGAACTATCCTTAGGTACCCTTGATCACAACTCATAAGTGGTCATCAAGGAGATATCTGGTTCCAATGCCCCCAGTACATAATGTACTACCTCACTGAATTGATCGTCAGTCGATGTAGGTATGGAACAGGTTGCCACATAATTAACCCATGGCGGGGATGATACCATTGGCATAAATGGACCATTTAGGGATGATGGTTGACTAGGAGCCATATTTGGACTGGGAAACGAAAGCTGGTCAACGGTGACAATCTTGCCTTCATGCGGGAAACAAATCACTCGAAATCTTGAGTGTTGAAACAATAGCTCCCATGTGATAAACATAGTCACGCCCAAGAAGTAAATTGTAATCTAAAGGTCTTGGGACTACAATCACGTTCAGATAAACAATTTTTCCTCCCAAAGTGATAGATAACTGAGGAAGGATCCCTAACGGTTGACTGGTTCCTTTGTTAAAGCCTAACAGATTCTGTGTAACAGGCACAAGCGGTGGCGAACCGAGCGCTTGCCAAGTAGTTGAGGAAAGGATACTCACTGATGCACCTTCATCTATAATAGTGCCAGATACAATCATATTACAAACTTGTACTATGATCTGGAAAGGCACATAAGAAGGAAGGCGAGATCCTGCCAGTTGATTCCAATCAAAGGAAGTGGCTAGACTACTTGGAGCGGGTACTGTAGAAATGGGAGAATTAACCCCTTGAGTTATGAGAACTGGAGGATTTTCCTCCTGTCTTGATGGAACAGGTGGACTGCCCCCAAGCTCATTTGAGTCTGAGGAAATGTACGATTAGCTGAAGGTGAAAGTGGGTCAACTGCTACCTCGACCTATTGATTTTGGTCAGGTATTGACTCATAGGATTCACTTTCAGAGAGAGTGGTTTCGAATGACGGTTGATTTAAGTCTGTTGGTTCATCAACTAGTGAAGGATTTAGGGAGAGTTTCTTGTAACTAGATGGAAGTCGTTGCGGTGAAGCAGGACAGTTATCCAACAATCTTTTGGCTTCATCCAGAAAAGGACAAAGGTGAAGGGAATGATTACCTTCACATAACCTACATGGAATCCTGACCTTTTCCTTTCATCCATGAACTTTACTATCACTAGTTGATGGTGTGTTACCAACACAATCTCCAGAGGTTGATGACACGGGATGGTGTGAATGGGAAGACCATTCTTTCAAGATCCGAGGAAAGCAAGGACAATCTCGATGAAAGTGGTCTCCTGCACAAATTATGCATGGAAATTTGGGTTTGGGAAGTTTAATGGGCGGATTTTCATTAGATGTTGCATTCAGAGCAATGGTCGCTTGGTTGCCCCCTTGTTGAATTGGCTTCTTCTTCTTCTCCTTCCCTTTCTTCTTCTTCTCAACCACCTAGTTACTAGTATCACTACTTTCACCAAGTGAAGAGGAAGAAGGGGAGGGAGAAACAAACGAGGAAGAAGGCAAAGGGTCAACTTTAGGATCAACTGGAGATTGATTTTGTCTAGTTGAAGGTGTACTCGATTGTAGAGAAATTATGGCATTTTGAGCCAGAGAGGTTGAAAATAGCCATACTGGCAGGCCAATGGTAAGTCCCAGAAGGGACAATGTAGCCATATAAGAAGCACCGATATTTCCCCAAGAACGAAAAGGACCAGGATTCCCCTCAAAAGGGATTCCTTGATCAGTGGACTCCAGATTCTTCGCCATATGTATCAATATAAGATCAACTAAGGAATAGGGAAGTTATTCCGAATTTAATTAATTTTAGTGACACTTAGACACAACTTTGAATTTTCAGTTTTTAAGAGTCAAGAAAAAGCTAAAGGTGACTCTAGTCTCCTTCGATTTTTAATGAGCCTGAAAGGACAAATGCTCAGATGGACCTTTTCTTTTAAAGAGTTGAAAGGGAATGAAAGTGACTACTCTGGAATATCTAGAGAGAGGGATTACCAAGCCAATCGCAAAACTGCAATATACACCTGTTAAGCGGATAAATCGTTCTTGTGGACGAGACCGATCTCCATAGTATCAATTGATATCTAGCAACAAGTAGAACAAGCAAATCTATTTTTCTCCAAACATATTACGATTCATTAATAAAAACTAAGAGTTTTTTTAGGCCCTACCTCAAGTCCAACGCTAGTTTGTGGCAACCTTGCTCCAACAGCTTCAAAGAGTTTCCTTTTTATAACCTGGAAACACAAACAAGCACACATCAAAGAACACCTTCATAGCTAATATAATAAATCATGTTCATCATAGTGATCAAGGAGTCTATGAAATAAACCGTTAAACACAACTTATTGAGAAAAATAAACTTGATTGTATTAACTTTGAGAAAGAAGAACTTTACAACCTTGGTGCCTTGATGCTGTACAAGCTCTTCCCAGGGTCCAGGCAGGAATATCCTCTACTTTGACAAGCCTCACTCTTTCCAAAATGAGATCAAAAGGTATGTGATCTTTCCTCTCAAAAGCTCAATTAGGAAGATTAAGTTCCAGCAGCATTTACCCTAAAAAATATTCAGCTTTCAACCTCCCAAGTAACCAGCCCAAAGCTTCATTTTATAGTGCAAAGGAAGGAGGTTACAGGTCCACCATTGAAGGGATAGAGTCCTTCTTCAAGGGGATAAGCTCCTCACATCAAGGGGTTAGCTCCTTAAGGAATGGGATGCATGCACCCTCAAGGAGCTAACTTGCCAGTGCAAGATTCCCTCTAGAAGCTTCCAGAATTGACTCAAAGTGAGTTTTTAAGAATAAACTTGCGCCTTTTTAACTTTTAAGGCGTTCGCACCCATACATGCAGATACAGAGTGGTCAGGTGCACAGGGGACATGACTAATGGGTGCGGCACCGCAGGTAATGCTAAGAGAAAGTGCAAAACCAAAGTTTAAGAGATTTTTAAGGACTTTCTCTCATTTTCAAAGCTTGATATGCAGCGCTGAGGTTTAAGACTTGCAAAGGAGGTATGTATGAGTGGTCATAGACTCATATTGATTACAGAAAGTCATGGTGACATTTTTTTGTGTAACAGATTACCCCCTAAAGTGCGAAGTTTGTAATAGATGAGGATGGTTTTATCATCGATGAAGGGTGAAGTGCTTTATCATTTCAAGGATCTTCCTGTGGATACCCCAGTTGGAACTTGTAAAAACATTCAATGCAATATATATATATACTATTTATATATAATATATATATCTATATATATATAGAATATTATGACATATCACGCTGAGAGCATTCCCACTACTCAGATCAAAACTAACTAGATAACTATCTAAACTGCTCTGAACAGGAATGATTTGAATACATCACAAGTATAGACATATGTAGAATAGTAATAAACCATCTGTTTATGGAAATGTTCCACTTATATAATGAATAACAAATTCCTCGCAACCTGGATGGTAGGAAACTATTTATCCAAGGTCTTCATTTCTGCTTCCCGAAACTTATTACAATTCTAACTCCATGTGAATGATGTCAACAGTTGAACATGGTAGAACCACTTATTACTGGTCAATGATGTAAACTGTTAACAAGTGTGAGAGAAACCACCAATAATGTCAATGGCCCTCAAAGTACTCAGTACAATCCATGAAATGTGAATGAATGAGTCGATGTCAAACACGTCACAAAATCCTTTGATCGAAGGTCAACGATGAAACCTGTCGTCAAAGGCAATAAACCTGCCATTGAGGCATGTAGATTCCAAGGTACTGATGATTTCTAGATCATCTTTCTAGATAATGAGTCGGAGTCGATAGAAAGCGATCCATCATAGGCAAGCCCACAACACAAAATCATAGATCAAGTTTGAATAAATATATTTGGAAAGGACTAATTTAGGGATGGTCAAGATGGATGACAGATATTTGCAAATGAATGGTTTATTTGAACTGACCTCTTGAACACATAACGACACTACAGATGGTTTGGTTACAATTGACCCAAAGCTAATACCCAGAAACCGGCTGAAGACTTTCAATATGGTTTGATTAACTATTTAGGCAAAGGATTTCCCAACCCAGGTGAACAAAAAGTGTCGTGTTCAAGAGTGGTTAACTGCTTTTAAAAAGACAAAGTATGACAATCAGGTTCATTTTTCTCTCTTTTCCCCCACCATTTCTGGCAAGTACCTCTTTATTTTTGACAAGCTTGAGGAGAATAACATTTGCTTGATTATAAGCTCACCCTTTGGATGAGTCCAACTTAGTTTAATATGCGAACCCTAAGAAGGAGTGGTCCGTTCCTGTTTGAAATTAAACAGGTCCTTTACTGTTAAATTTTAACAAGTCCAGTATAGGAGAAACTCGGTGTTTTTCAATTTTAGGGAGTCAGAAGAAAAACTTAAGAAAACTCCATGGTTGTCCTTTTCCATAAATTTGTGTCTCCCAAGCCCGAAAAAGTATAAAATAATACTTTAGAGAACCGCTTGACCATTACAATCAAGGAGTACTTTTCATAATTAGTGTCTTTAATATGAAAAAGTAAAAAAGCGATCAAAAACACGTCGTTTTATTACCAATATCGAACTTGAAATGACAAAAGTCCGGAAATCTTTTCATGTTTATACGATCAGAAAAGAGCTGTAAGTGGACCGTCCTTTTAATTCCGTTTTAACGAGTCTAAAAAGAAAAACTTGGCAATCTTTTCATATTTTACGAGTCAGAAAAGAGCTTAAAGAGGGCTCCTATGTTTTTTGTTGGAAATGACCAATTCTCCCCGAACACCCAATATTCTACACAAAAACTACAAACATTACTTATATCTATTTGAAATTAATAAAAATGCACCAAAAGTGACATTTTTAAAGTGAAAAATAAACAAATTAAAAATTCATTTACTCAAAAAAATCTTATAAAAAGGGCTTTCGCAAGTTCATTTTTACCGTTCGACTTTGGAGTAAAAAGTAAGAGCTTTTGGTAAGAAATTTTCATGTGAATATTACGGAAAATCCGACTGTTGGAATCGAGAACCGTCCTCTTCAGGTAATCCACAACATCCCTAACTTGCATTTCATCTATTTCATTTTCATTTTTAGGGCTTTAAAATTCATTTTTAAAGGAAAATTTAGGTTACAAATTGCTCGCGGTGGTTGCGCAGGCGTACCATGAGTACCCCGCGAACCCTGACTTTTTTGTACAAACGAAAGAGTCGGGGTATCGCACCTACCCTTAAGGATGAGCGCGCACCTACGCACTGTCCCTAACCCGGTGGGTGTGGACCCTGCGAAACGTGTTTTGAAACCCTATATTTTCTCAATTCGGCCCAAATGTTTTGAAATTACAAAATTCTAAACCACCTATTTTGCAATGCAGATACATAAGATGCTTGTTTGGTAGGAAAGAGAACATGAAGATGTGGATCAAGCCGCATTACTCCATCCACCTTCGATACAGGCATTAAGAGCATGCGAGCTACTGAAATTTTGGTCCATACCTCGCATGAGGGCACAGGTATTCTTTCTACAATGGATGGTTGACAGGTGTAGCACGTAGGACCAATGTTTCATTATTGGTGGCCACTGGCTTGAAATCAAGCTAAAGGACATTTACTTTCTGACTGGTTTGCCGAAGAGAGGTGAAGGATTATCTCTTTTTAGATCTAGGCCAGATGGCCAGTCTGTCGCTAGTTTTTGACTAGAGTTTTGCAATGTCCAAACTGCGGACAAATGGATAGATGTTAAGACCATCACCCGTCCTAAACTTAAAGTGATTGCATTTACTGTCACCAGACTGTGTGGAAGCGTAGCATTGCATTTAGCTACTGGTTCCCAAATGCGCATGGCAGTAGACTGCTTCCGAGGCACCATCTTCAACTGGTGCGATGCTGTGTTGGCCAATGTGAAAGGCCAACTGACTAGGGTGAAGAATGGAAAACTAAAGAACTTTGGATATGGTTACTTAGTTATGAGCTTTGCCCTAGAGAGGGTACCTATGTTGGTTCCACAACAACTTATCGTTGAGGCTGGACTTCCCCGAGATCCTAGGATTATGCGCTGGGTTGCAGTCATGGCCCGTCATCTTGAGGAGGGCACTGAGGTTGTTCGATTCCCACCTGAGTATTTAACATATGCTGGGATGGATTATTGTGGTAAAATTGTTTTCAACATTTTCTAAATTATAATATAATAATATACAATATTATATATATATATATATTTTAAATCGTCCATGTCACGCGGAATGAGTCGAGGTTGCGGACAAGATCGACCTTCCTAGCATCTAAAGATATCCAGTGACAAGCAAGCCAATCAAAAACTATCTTTCTCTAAATATGCAATTAAAACAAAGGCAAACAAGTGTTTTAGGCCTACCTTGGATCCAGTGCAAGTGTTTGGAAGCCTCGCTCCCTCGTTCCAAATGAGCTTCCTTGAAGTGTAAGTCTGCAAATACAAACAAGCAAACAAATTAAATAGCACCTGAAAAGCCAATATCATAAAGCATATTCATCATAATGATCAAGGAGATTATGAAACAAACCACATAAGACAATTTGTTGAGAAAAATGAATTTGATTGTATTAATTCAAATGAAGAAAAACTTTACAACATGTGCCTTGATGCTGTACAAGCTCCTCCCAGGGTCCGACAAGAAGTCTCCTCTACTTTGATAAGTTTCACTCACTTCCCAATGAAACCAAAAGGTATGTGATCTCTCCTCTCAAGCTTAACTAGGAAGTCCCAATTCCATCAGCATTTACCCTCAAAATGTTCAGCTTCTAACCTCCCTAGCAACTGACCCAATGCCTTAATTTATAGTGCAATGGAGGGAAGTTACTAGGTCCTCCTTCAAAGGGATAAAGCCCTCCTTCAAAATGATAGCTCCTCCTATCAAGGGATTAGCTCCTTCTCTTTTGGGATGCATGAACCACCTTGGAGCGAACAATCCACGTCAAAATCCTTCTAGAAACATCTAGAATTAACCCAAAAGTGAGTTTTTTTAGGATAAACTTGCGCCTTTTTGACTTTTACAGAGGTACACACCCACCCCTTTACAGACAAAGCGTGCAGGTACGCAGGTAATATGAACAAAGGATGCGGTTCTGCAGGTAAAAGTAGGAGAAAGTGCGGAACCAGAGTAATATTGATTTTCAAAGTCTTTCTCTCATTTACAAAGCTTGACATGAAGAGCTAAGGTCTGAGACTTGCTTAGGAGGCTAGTATAAGTGATGATAGACCCATATTGACTGCAAATAATCATGGTGACGATATTTTTGTGTAACAGGGATGATTGCATTCAGAATGAGATCAGAAAGAACCATCTTGGGGTAGCCAAACAGGTGGAGGAGGATGACAATGTGGCATTGTTAGCAAGAGGCAAGAAGCGCAGTGCAAAGAAGCAAGCTTCCAACAGTGGAGGTAAAAGCATTGGTAAAGGCAAGCAACAAAACAAGGATTTGGACTATTCCAAAGTCAAATGTTGGAATTGTCAAAATTTGGGACACTATGCTGTTGTGTGTCCGGAGAAGAAGAACAAGAAAGGGAAAGAGAGCTTCTTAGAGAGATTTGATCGGGAGTTTGGGTTCATAGCTTGTGAGGCCACTAGTGGAGGATCACCTGCCATACAGGTTCAGAGGAAGTGTGCATTCCCCGCTACTAGCAGAGCATCTTCTAGCATTTGGTATGTTGACAGTGGCACTTCCCGCCACATGACAGGAGTTAGAGAGTACTTCTCAGAGCTTTTAGAGGGTGGTACTGATATGGAGGTAGTACTTGGTGATGAAAGCATTGTTAGAGCAGTCGGTGTGGGGACATTGACATTTGATAGGGGACCCAAACCTCCCTTGAAAGTGTTAGATGTTCTATATGTGCCTGGAATGAAGAAGAACCTGCTATCCATCTCAGCACTTGAGGATAGAGGGTATGATGTAATGTTCAGGAGAGGGCAGGTGCTTATATATCCTAGGGGAACTCCAGCTTCTTCAGCTAGAGAGATTGGTGTGCGCCATGCCTAGGTGTACAAGTTCTCATTCCAGCCCTTGATGGCATTGAGTAGCAGCACCCGAGACAGGACCGACAACAAATCTAGCAGTTTAGAGTTGTGTGAGATTTGACACCACAGGATGGGGCACTTGTATCATGGGGCCTTGAGTACATTGCGGGAGATCACCACTGGTGTGCCAGATTTTAGTTCTGATCACCTAAATGTATGCAGAGGATGTGCTATGGGGAAGTTTGCCAAATCCCCTTTTCCCAGCAGTGACAGCAGAGCGACCAGGATCCTTGACTCTATACATACCGATGTGAGTGGTCGGATGTCTCATGTATCATTGAGTGGCTATGAGTACTATGTTTTATTCATTGATGACCACTCTAAGAAGACCTGGATTTATTTCTTGAAGATCAAGAGTGAGTTCTTCAAGCGGTTTCAAGAGTTCAAAGCTCTTGTGGAGACCCAGACAGGTAGGAAAATCAAGGTCCTCAGGTCGGACAATGGAGGGGAGTATACCCTTGGTGAGTTTGTTGATTTTTGAGCTGAGGCAGGCATTAGGAGGGAGTTCACAGTTCCTTACTACCCCCAATAGAATGGGGTTGCAGAGAGGAAGAATAGATACATTGCAGGCGCTGCCAAAGCCATGCTTCATGATTAGGGGTTACCTTTATTTTTGTGGGCAGAGGCCTGCAACACTGCTGTGTACTTGTAGAACAAGAGTCCACATCGTGCCTTGACGAATGTGACTCTGGAGGAGGCTTCATCTGGGAAGAAGCCTGATGTTTGGCACTTAGTATCTTTGGGTGCGTTACATATTCCTATGTCGCCAAGGAGAAAGAATAGGACCAAGCTAGAGCCCACTGCAGACAAGGTCATCTTTGTGGGTTATAGCGAGATCTTGAAAGCTTATCGGATTTATATTCCTACGCAGAGAAAAGTGGTTGTCAGGCGGGATGTGAAGTTTGAGGAGGAGAGAGCTTTCAGGAGGTCATGGGAGTTAGAGTATCTAGAGTCACCAGACCCTCAGGAGCAGCTGAGTCAATCATAGGGATCCAGTGGTCAGGGATCAGGAGGTACATCGATTACAGTGTTAGGTCCATCAGTGAGCAGTGGCTCTCAGAGTCAGGTGGGTGGTTCTATGGGTAGCATGCAGGGCAATCCACAAAGCAGTTCACAGGGTAGTCCACTAATGGACAGTTTGCATGGTACTTCAACATCTACAGGTGCAGATTCAGGCATGAGGTCAGTTGACAGGCCTTTAGGAGTTCAGGCTTCTGATGATGATGAGAATTTTGTCACTTCGGTGGGAGACGCATGCTTAGGGAAGAGGAAGCCCAAGTGGCTTCAAGATGCCTTGCGCGAGGCCACATCAATTGCTGGGCCAAAGAGATAGGTTAGAGAGAGTAAACCACCTGAGCGGTTTTGTAGTTACATGGCATTGGTAACAAGCATTGTTGACTCTGAGCCTTCTAGTTACGAGGAGGCAGACAACCAGTAGATCTGGAGAGAGGCCATGATGGAGGAGTATTCTTCTATTATGAAGAACGATGTTTGGGAGGTAGTGCCGAGGCCTGAAGGTAAATCAATTGTTACTTCCAGATGGCTCTACAAGATAGAGCATGCTGCAAATGGCAACATCGAGAAGTTCAAGGCTCGATTTGTGGCGAGAGGGTTCTCACAGGTAGAGGGAGTTAACTATGAGGAGACCTTCGCTCCCGTAGCTCGGTATACATCTATTCGCTCCATTATATCTATTGCAACATAGATGGGTTGGAAGATCCACCAGATGGATGTGAAGACCACATTTCTCAATGGCTTCATTCAGGTGGAGGTTTACATTGAGCAACTGCAGGGCTTTGAGGTGCATGGGAAGGAGTCCCATCTATGTAGATTGAAAAAGGCACTATATGGCTTGAAGAAAGCTCCTAGAGCTTGGTACTCGAGGATTGATACATACTTGCAGCAGTTGGGTTTCACAAAGAGTGAGGCTGATCTAAACCTATACTTCATTGTGGTGAGTGAGGAGCCTCTTAGTCTGATGTTGTATGTTGATGAGTTGATCATCAATGGTGCAGAGAGACTCATTGAGTGCTGCAAGAGAGATCTTGCTTCAGAGTTTGAGATGAAGGATATCGGCTTGATGCATTATTTTCTGGGATTGGTGGTGTGGCAAGAGGAGGGGCATTTTTTCCTGGGACAAGGGAAGTACATTGTGGATATTCTTAGCAAATTTTACATGGAGGACTGCAAATCCATATCTACACCTATGATCACTCACTGAAAGAAGCTTCATGCTACTGATTCTGAGTTGGTAGATCCTACTCTATACAGACAGTTGATTGGTTGTTTGATGTATTTGGTCAACACTCGACCAGATATATGTTTTGCAGTTAACACTATGAGTCAGTTCATGTGTGAGCCCAGGAGAGTGCACTGGGTAGCTGCAAAACACATTCTTTGTTACTCGCTGGGGACTGTGGATTTTGGTCTAGATTATAGACAGGGTGATGGTGTGAGACTGGCAGGGTACACGGATTCAGATTGGGCAGGTTGTGCTTCAAATAGGAAGAGTAATTATGGGTGTTGTTTTGGGTTGGGTTCGGCAGTTGTGTCGTGGATCAGCTGGAAACAATAGTCAGTTGCGTTGTGCTCAGCTGAGGCAGAGTATATGGCTGCTAGTTTGGCTAGTTGTGAGGCCATATGGCTTTGCAAGATGTTGTTTGGTCTATTTGGTTAGGGATTGAGACCTTCAGTAATTTACTGTGATAATCAGAGTTGCATAAAACTACCGGAGAATCCAGTTTTTCATCACAGGTTAGCATATTGAGATCAAGTATCACTTCTTTAGAGACTATGTCCAAAAGGGAGCTGTCAAGCTTGAGTACATTTCTACAAATGAGCAGGTAGCAGACATTTTCACCAAAGCCTTATCACGGGGCAAGCATGTATACTTCAGAGACAAGATGGGAGTGGTGAGGAACACTTTCCTCAGTAAGAGGGAGTGTTATAATTTCGGTCCCAGAGGACAAGTGGTTGCCTAAGGCTTTGATCTTTGCCCTAGGGAAAAGTGACCAAATTTATTTTTTTACTTTTCTCCTAAAGTGACTTTGTAAGTGGTAAAGTCAATTTAATTTAAAAGTGACTATATAAGTGGTAAAGTTACATTCTAATTTAAAAGTGACTTTATAAGTGGTAAAGTTATATTCTAATTTAAATGTGACTTTATTAAAGTGAATGAAGAATTAGAAAGTGAAAAAGTGACTATGGAAATAAAAGGCTAAGTGGGTCTTTATTTAAGTGGGTGAGTTAAAAAATAGAAAGTGAGAATTAAATGCACATTTATTCTCATCCCTAGATCTAAATGAATCTCAGCCATTAGATCTTAGGGTAACCCAAAAGGTCATTTAGAGAATAAAAGGAGAAGAGAAGAGGAAAATATCAATTCATTTTTTCATGAGCATTTGAGAGAGAGAAGAGAGAGCAAGGAGAGAAGTTCTGAGCAGTGAGGAAGTGAAGGAGAGCAACAAGAAGACATTTCAGCAAATCTGGGCAGCAACATTTATTGGCACGCATCAAAAGTAAACACTGTATAGCAGGAGAAAGGCACAAAAATCGAGGATGAGGGACAACAAGTTTTGGGCACATTTTTCAAGGCTGGCTGTACAACATTTAATGCTGTTTTATTGCTGTAAAAATTTCTATTTTGGCTGTTTGCCGATTGACACGATTTTCGAGGTGGAGTTCAAGCATGAAAATCGAGATAAGTTGTAATTTGTGGTTGCTGGAATTTTTACTGTGTATTTCAGTTTCTCTGTAAAAGTATTTTCAGAAATAAAGAAGAGCTCTCAAATTGGATTTCCCCAAGAGTTGTAGGGGGTTTTTCCAGGGTCACATTGACCAAAAATCATTGTGTTATTTTCTGTGTGTGGCTGTCATAATATTGATGTGTTTTATTTCTTCAATTTCAACAGTTGTGAAATCTCTAAATTTATGTTTTCAGAAAATTATTGTCATTTCCAGATTTTAAAATTTCTATCATGCTTGGATTTAAACCTAAATGCATGGAGTGATAAGGAGAACTGATAACCGGAGTGGGGGTTGAAATTTCTTCAACAAGTTGAGGGGAAAGGACCAAGCGAGAATATTTACTTCAAAAGGTTGAATTGATCAAATTGAGGTCTAGCCGTGGGGATGCCTAGGCAAAATTTGGTCCTAGAGCTAGGGCTTGGGATTCCTGGAGATACCACAGTTAGAATTGCCTCAAATTCGGAGGAGAGGGAGGGTACCTGCCAGTGCAATTGCCTCTAGGAGATCCAAGTTTTTCTTTGGGTCAATTCTTGGGAAATTGATGCCCTATGTGATCTAATGGGGCTAGACTTGGGGAAAAGGGGAAAATAGTAAGGGGAAGGTTAAAATGATCACCCCTTTAAGGGACTAGTGTCTTATTCACTTGGGGATATGGAGTCAAAGATGATAATGGGTAAGGACTTGGTTTCTTGTTAAGGAGGCCCATAAAGTCAACTTCATCCAATGTTGAGTGAAGACAAGAAAAGTGACTTTCAAGCATTTATACTTAAAAGAAAAAGATGCAAGCTTACGAGAAAAATAATCTCTAGGACTTTTCATTCATATAACATTGGCCAATACATTAAACTAAAACATGCTCAATTCCACATTTCAATTATGCAACAACTAGCGCTAATTTTAGCAGTATGCAATAACAAGAATAATAACATCAAAATTCACTTGCAATGTTATAGAGTATATCCAACCAGCATTTCGTTCACAAGACAAAGCATTTCGTTCACAAGACAAAGCTCCGAGACAAGATAAATAGCCCAAATCCATATGTCAAAATTCATCCATCTCCAGAAAATATCCTCCAAGGAAAAAATGTGAAGTTCTCTGTGATTAGAGAGATCCCATGTAAAGTGGTGATCCAAATGAATGTATCTAACATCATTACATAGCCTCCTAAGGAGTTCGAATTAGCCTATGGGCCTACATTAGCCCCTAATAATAAAATAATGTGTAAATAATAACCCCTATTTGGTGTCACGACCAAGCCAAACACCAAATTGGTGTATGAGATCCCCTTGTTTGTGGGACAAGGGACCCACCTCCGTGCAACGATTTGACTGTTGAGTCTACGAAGGCATATATACTCTTACCCCTTCTGGTTTTGAACCTGTGACCTAAGCTAAGAAAATTATTGTTGATTCTATTCACAAGCCTTTGGTTGCCTATATTTCTAATTTGGAAACATGTAAGGAGATGTATGACAAGTTGGTTGGGATGTTCAAAGTAAATAATGCAAATCAAGTTCTCTTTCTCAAGAACAAGTTGAAACATGTCAAGATGGATAGAGGAGAATCCATCCGATCCTACTTCATGAGGACTACCGAGATCAAGAATGATATCATATCTATTGGAGAAGTCATTGGTGATAGGGAGCTTACTCTTATCGCACTTGGAGGCCTTACAAGAGAATGAGATGTGTTCAACAGTACCATCCTCAACAATGACAAGATTCCATGATTTGATGAATTATTGGCTAGATGCACTCAAGAAGAAATAAGGATGATGGGAAGAGACAAGCCCTCAAATGGAAACAATCCTACCGCCTTCTTTGCTCATTCTAAAAGGAAGAACAATGTTGGCCTAAGAAATCAAGGTCAAGGGTTTAAATCGAGATTCAAAGAAGGAAGAAAAGGAAGATGCTTCAATTGTAATAGGGTTGGCCACTTTGCTAGAGAGTGTCCTCACAAGAAGGATACTCCAAGAGATGATGACAACAATAACAACAATTTCAAGGGCAATGGCAATCAAAGGAACAACATGGTCAATAACAAAGGAAAGAGGAATGCTCCCGCTGTTCGAAATGGAAATGGTTGTCCTCCCAAGAAGTCGAGAAAGTCTAGGTATGAAGAAGTTAATGTTGTAAAGCAAAAAGAATTTTATCTTATTTCTGCCCTCACCTTTGCCGCTCCTCCGAATACATTGGATCATTGGTTGATTGATAGTGGTGCTTCAAGGCACTTCACTGGGTACAAGGAGGCTCTCTCAAACTTGATTGAAAAGAAGACGAATATGGAGATTATTCTTGGGGATAATGCCACTTATCTCGTGAAAGGAATTGGGACTGTTACTCTACTTAAATCAAGGTCAAACACTTAATTTACAAGAAGTGCTTTATGTACCTGATCTGAAAAAGAAGTTGGTCTCTATTTCAACGATGAAGGATAAAGGTTCAAGGTGACATTCATTGATGGGAAGGTTCATGTTTGGCAAAGGAACCCAAGAGATGCATTCACTCTTGGATTCAGGGTTGAAAGTCTCTGCCAGGTTGGAGGAAGTCCGTTGGGAGCAATGACTTGTGATACTTCTCTTCAATCCGAATTATGGCACCGAAGATTTGCTCACCTTCATTTCAAAGCCCTACGTGATGTAAGGAAGATGGTCACAGGTATACCTGAATTCAACTTAGATCGTGAAGGTGTTTGTCAAGGTTGTGAAGCTAGGAAACATACAAGGGGACCATTCCCCTCAAGTGAAACTCAAACCACCGATAGTCTTCAATTGGTCCATTTTGATCTATCAGGTATGTTGCGTGTGACATCTTTGGATGGATATTTGTATTATGCTATTTTTGTGGATGACTTCTCTTGCAAAACATGGATTTATTTCTTAAAGAGGAAGGATGAAGTGTTAAAATGGTTATGCTCTTTCAAAGCCTTGGTTGAGAATTAAATAGGGAAGAAGATCAAAATATTGAAGACTGATAATGTTACCAAATAAGAGTCAAATGAATTCAAAGACTATTGTAGAGAAGTTGGCATTAAGAGGGAGACCACTACTACATATACTCCTGAACAAAATAGTGTTTTCGAAAGGAAGAATCGTACTATCATAGAAGCCACCCATGCCATGCTTCATGACCAAGGTCTACTGAAGTTCTTATGGGGAGAAGCTGCCAACACTATTGTATATGTTAAAAATAGATGCCCACATCAAGCATTAGAATTCAAGACACCCGAAGAAGTTTTCACTAGTAAGAAACCTGATGTTTCTCATTCTAGAATTTTTGGTTGTCTGTTATGAACATAAATTAAAAATAGATAAAAATAATAATCATAATAATATAAATATAATAATAAATAATAAGTAAATTAACTAATGGTTAGTTAGTTTATAATGAAAAGGTATGTCTTAGAGACATGCTTGTTCGTGAAAGAGTACTTACCTGGCTATATATACAAGACCCTCATTCTCTTTTTTTTTTGGCTTAAGCAAGAGACGATCCTTCTATTAACTTAGGTAAAAAAATATTTTACACATGTTACAACAAATGCCCAGAGGCACAAACTCTTACAAAGGGGAGTGAAAATACCCTAAGTGCCCAAAAAAATCTCAAAAAATAAGACCGAGACAAGGTCTAGATTGCCCAAAACCGACCAAAGAGCTATCTTCTAACAATCTGACGATCAAGATTCAACCCGCACAGGGGCGCAGTTCTAAAAAAAGAAAAATCCTAAAGTTCCCTGATCAATGCTGACTGTTGATCTTCTCCTTCTAATCCAATGGCCGTAGTCCATATCGCGCAGCTTAAAAAGCCCGCAAAATACCGCGCGATGAAGGCGGTTTGCTTTTTCAGTCCTCCACCACGTGTTGCTTCCTGAGTGGAATCACTGGCTTTTCCTTAATACCATCTTTGGTTTGGAAGGCGCCCGATGAAGGTGGTAAACCATTAGTGGGTTTATCCCTTCGGCCCCACCAACATGCACACCAAAAGGTGACCGTTGATCTTCCCTCTCTAGATCTGACGACCACAGTCCTAATTGGCCCACACAACTGCTCGCGAAAAACCCTAAAGTTGCATGATCAACGCTGGCCGTTGATCCGTTCCTTCTGATCCAACGACTGGAGTTAATATCGCACGGCTTAAAAAGCCTGCTGAATACCTCGCGATGAAGGCGGTTTGCTTTTTCAGTCCTCTGCCACGTGTTGCTTCATGAGTGGAATCGCTGGCTTTTCATTAAAACAGTCTTTGGTCTGGAAGACGCCCGATGAGGGTGCTAAACCAGAACTGATTTTCTCCTTTTAGCCCCACCAACTTGCACACCGAAAGGTGGCCAATGGTATTCCCTCTCCAGATCTGACGACCATAGATCAAATCGGACCACACAATTGCTCACTAGATACCCAACAATGAAGGCGGTAATCATTGTCCATTCGCCTCCACGCATCTCTTGCTGAATGGCATCGCTTGTCTTTTGGGAAAACTTCTCTTGGGACAGAGGTTGCCTGACGCAAGTGGTATGTCTCGGGCAATTTTTTTGACCTCAATAATCTCATCCTTTAACACCTTCGTCTTCCATGGAATCATTCCTCCTGTGAATAGATATCTGACTCTGTTATTGGAAGCTCCCTTAGAAAACCGACAGTGCATCTCCGCTGATGGGCTATTTGAGTGAACTTATCCATCGTTTTCATAAAGTAAAATTCATTCTCTTGATTTTTCCTGATACTGCTGTCTGTTGCTGAGGGCCCGGGATGAGCATTCCTCCATCATCCTATCATCCATTACCTCCTCCCACCAATAGCACAAGTCGATATGCTTGTTTCGAACCCCCTCGTTTGCAAGCCAGTCCGCAACTTTGTTGGCTTCCCTGCGGACATGCACCAACCTAACAGTTCTCAGCATTCTTAAGTGAACTTGGATTCTTTGGTAGACTTGCAGAAGCCGCCAATGCCTTGAGATTTTATCTGGTGTAGCACCAACGCTTATCCTCTTCACAAAGTTAATGACTAATTCCGAGTTAGCCTCAATGATGACATTGTGAATGTTGTACTTGAGCAGTATTTCCAGGCATAATTCCATTTGCATGAGCTCAACCATATTGTTGGTAGCTTTTCCTAGATAACTGTGGAAGATGATTTGTATGTTTCCTTCCTCATCCCTCATGACCCCTCCATATCCAGCTTCTACTGGATTCCCTTTTGATGCCCCATCAATGTTAAATTTTAAAAAGCCATGTGAAGGGGGTTGCCATGAAGCCTTTTCTGCTGAGATATTCTTGTTGATCTGCATAGAACCTTGAGGTGGATGAACCTTGAGCTCTAACTTCTTCAGTATTCTGGCCTCTCTTTGTCCGGTGTGTTTGTCAGTGGCTACACCTCCCAGGATCTGAACAGTCTCTTTGAGCTCTCTAAGGATTAGCTTAAGGACGCTGCTCACCGGACTCGCTTTATGCTTGAAAATCTTGTTCGTGCGCTCCTTCCAAACATTCCAGATCTTGAATCCTGGGACCAACATCCAGGCGGAGTTAATGATCTCATTATCTGAAAAATTTTTCCGCCATTTTTTCAAAGTATCAATGTTGTCATTTACATTTTTGTCTGTCTGCTTGAAGACTTTTCCTACCCAATTCCAAAGTATTGTAGTGAAAGTGCATCTATTCAGGAGATGATTTGTAGTTTCTTCATGTTGTCTACACAAGTGACATCTTGATGGGCCAACAAAGCCTCTTTTTCTTAGGTTATCCCATGTCAGAATCTTGCTCTGTTAAACCAACCACTTGAACAGTTTGACTTTCATCCAATGAGGATTATCCCAGAGTTCTTTCCACATCTTATCAATGCTTGGCAGGTTAAGCCTTGAATCTATCCTTTTGGCCTCCTTAAGGTTGAAGAGACCTGCCTTGTTCTTTCCCCATCTTAGTTGATTGTCCAAGGTTGAGGTCAAGATTTGCCTTTTGTCTAAAAGACCTTTAAGGGCTATAGCTTGAGTGTGCAACATGCCTATTCCACTGTAGTCTGGAAGTTTCCATGTTCTCCATTTCTTGTTGTACCTTGATTGGTCCCAATAGTCACGTACCCACCTTAATCCTTTGTTGATGGTGTCGATGTGAATGTCTGCTAATTCTTCACTTCGGAGATTGTCCTCTTGCTGCCAATTATCCTCCCAGAACTAGGCCAGATTTCCATTTCGTATCTCCCAAAAACTGTGGTTTTGGACTAGGGCCTTGTTCTCCCATGCCCTATTCCATATTGTAGAACCTTTAACTTGTCTTGTCATTCTGATGAGGTTCTTCTCTTGACACCCTCTAGCATATTTTTGCCCAGGGGGCTTGTATTTCCTTTAGCCATCTCCACCAGATTTTGGCTCCAAGAACTCTGTTAAAAATTCCTGGGTCATGAAGACCCAAACCACCATGGGACTTAGGTTTGCATACCCTGTCCCATGCCACAAGGGCCCATTTCTTCTTTTCTTCACCCTTCCCCCAGAGAGAGTCTCTCTGAATATTTCTTATATTAGTAATTACACCAGTTGGTGCCGGAATGGCTGGAAGCATATAGATAGGGATACTTTGGAGGATAACCTTAGTTAGGATCAGTCTCCCTGCTAGATTCATTGCTCTATTTGTCCATTTTCTAATCTTATCTTTTAGCTTATTAAGAACAAGCTCCTAGATAGCCTTGTGTAGCAGTTTGTCGGTGAGGGGAACTCCCAGGTACTTCGCAGGCAGAGTCTCCCTTTAAAAGCCCAAGATTCCGGAAATATTTCTTTGTAGTGGAATATCTGTATTGAAAAAGAAGATCTTTGATTTAGTAAGACTTACCTCTGTGCTTGCTGCCCTAGCAAACTCACTCAAAATCTGCTTGAACGTTGTGGCTTCCTTGACAGTGGGTGTGCCTTGAAGCATAGTATCATCCACAAATTGTTGATGTGTCACCGTGTCCCCACCTTGAGTGAGTCGCAGACCTTGAATTCTCCCTTCTTCCTTAGTAGCTTTGATTGCTCTCCCTAACCCTTCCATAATGAGAATGAAAAGGAAGAGAGAAAGAGGATCTCCTTGCCTGAGACCTCTAGAAGGCTTGAAGGTTTCAGAGGGAGAGCCATTGAGAAGAATTGAACAGCTGGCGGTGGTGACTAGTGCCATAACCCATCTAATCCAATTGTAATTAAAGCCATAGGCTTTTAATATTGCTCTTATGTACGACCAACTAAGTTTGTCATAGGCCTTTGCTATGTCCAGCTGAATTATCATTCTTGCCTGTTTATTGGTGTTGAGTGAATGAACGATTTCATGTGCTTGAATTATGTTATATAGAATTTGTCTCCCTTCCACATAGCCCGTTTGCTCCTCTGACACTAGGGTTGGGAGGAGTGGTTTGAGATGGTTGGCAATTACTTTGGATATTATTTTGTATACCACATTATATAGTGCTATAGGTCTAAATCTGCCGGAGAGGTGGCCTTTTCCTGTTTGGGGATTAAGGCTATGAAAGATTCGTTGAGCGCCTTTAAGACTGTCTTAAAACGTCGAGAGTCTTCCACTGCCTCCAGGATATCCAGTTTAACTATCCTCCAACAAGCTTTGAAAAAGTCCACATTGAAGCCATCCGAGCCTGGTGCTTTACCATTGTGCATCTCTTTAACAACTTCCTCAATTTCTTCCTCTGTGACTGGTCTGTTGAGATTGTAATTATCTTCTCTAGTAACCAATTTAGGAATGTACTGAGCAAATTTTTCCGTAAATTGGGTTCTATCTTCCGGGGTTTCCTCAACGATTTTATGAAAATGCTGGGCTAGAACCTTCTCCATCTCTTCATGAGTGTTTCTCTCTATTCCATGTTGATCTTTAAGTTTCAAAATTCTATTGTTGTTTCTGTGAGCTATGGTTGATCTGTGAAAGAATTTGGTGTTTCTCTCCCCTTCTTTAATCCATTGAACTCTGGATTTCTGTCTCCATGATATTTCCTCTTGAAGACATTTGTTATCCCATTCCTGCTGGAGTGACTCTGCCATCTCTTTCCTTTCATCTGTATAGTCTTCTGTGATAAAAATATGGTTTATTTCCTTTAGTTTCTTTTCCACATCTCCTTTAGCTTTGAATATATTACCAAATTCCTTTTTATTCCACTCTTTGAGCCTGCCTTTAATGTGTTTGACCCTGCAGTGTAGAAGGAACATCTTTGTACCTTGAAGGTGAAGCTCTTCCTTCCACCATTTTTCAATGTTTGTGAGGAAATCTGAGTGTGTGAGCCAAGCATTGTCAAATCTGAAGGGGGAGTTCCTTGGTTTACCAAAAAAAGAAGCTTCCAACTGGATAGGCCAGTGATCTGAACCTCCAAAAGGTAGTATGTGCGCTGTAATACTGTTTCCCATGAGAAGAAGTTCCTCTGAAACAATGAATCTGTCTAATTTTGAGACTACTTGGGTATGACCCCCTCTTTTGTTATTCCAAGTGTAGATTCCATTGCTTGTTTCCATATCAACCAATTTCATATTGGTGATGAAGTTCAGGAAGGCAACTGAATCTCTACCAAGTGTTCTAGTTCCTCCTTTCTTCTCCATGAGTGATTTTGTCATGTTAAAATCCCCAACAAGAATCCAGGGTAGAGCTGGGTATCTCTTCTTCAAATCCTCCAGTGTTGTGAGGAGTCGAAGTTTATCGTCCATTGGTTGCGGACCATAGACATTGGTGATCATGTAACAGTGTCTGTCACCCACCGGTTGGAAAATCAGAGAAAGGTGATGTCTAGATGCCTCCGCATCAATCACACCAAATTTCTGTGGATCCCGTAGAGTGAGAATGCCACTAGCTGATTTATTTGCCTTAACTTCAAGGTATTCATATCTGTTTAACCATTTGCGGTGTTTCTCGCAGATCTTCTCCACTAAGCATTTTGTTTCCTGTATGAATACTATGTCAGGTTTTTCCTCTCTGATCCTACTACCTAGGTTCCTTTGTTTTCTTCTGCTCCCTAGTCCTCTAATGTTCTAGGTTGTGATTTTCATTGAGGTGGGGTTTTAAAGGAGTAACTGGAAAGATCTTTCATCCTTCCTGAGTCAATCATGAGTTTGCCACATTCCAGTAGTAGTTCTTTTTGTCTTTTTCTTCCCCTCCTTTTACTTGGATTTTTTGTCAGTTTTCCTGTTATTAATCCTATAGAGGAAGTTTCTTTATTTTCCTGGTTATTGTGTCCTCTTTTGACTCCTGAAGCTGTTTGATGTGACTTGTTGAGGAATATCTGTTGTACCTTGTCCACATCCTCCTGAGGGATGGAGTTTATTCCCAGGTTTCCTCCTTGTTCTAGGAACTTTTCCAGCTCTAGGTTCTCCCTTTCTAGGATCTCCTGTAAGTCTTGGTCCTCTGTACCACTTTCACTTTGAGTCATTTCTTGGTCTTTTTCTATTTCCATGGTACTTAAATGGTCCTTCGTGTGTTCATTCTGTTCCTGAGTGAACTCCATGCTGGTCTCTTTTCCTTTCCCCCTTGCTGACAGATTCTCTGTACTCTCTTGATCACCTCCATCTACTTCTTTTTCTCCTAAGATCTCAAAATTGTTGTGACTTCTTGTTTTTTTATCATTTGCAATAGGGTTCTTTTGTGTCTTCCTTCCCCCTCTTTTTCCTTTTCCTCCCACTTTGGTGAAACCTGTCTGGTCTTTCCCTTTGCTGGTGTTTAGGTTTTCCTCCCTTTTATTAAGAGGACAATCTCTAGATAGGTGCCCATGCTCATGACATTTGTGACATTTGAATGGGATATGTTCATAGTCAATTGCTTGAACCCATTCCTCGTTATAGACTTCTAGAATGACCTCATCTGGAAGGGCTCCTGATAGGTCCGTCTCCACACATATACAGGCGTAGGAGGTGTATTTTCCCCGTAGAGTTGCCTCTGAAATTTCTAAAAAATGACTTAATTTATTGCCTATAGCTTTTAAAGACTCTGGCATCCAGTAATCTAAAGGTAAGGAGTAGAGTCTAATCCATACCGGTACAGAAGTGAAGGTTTCTCGTTTTGGCACAAAGTTCATCGTCCATGGTCGCATATAGAGACCAACAGCTGCAAAGAAGTATGGTCCTCCTTCAAAAATCCTGTCTTTGTCTTCCATGTTCGTGAATACCACTGTAAAAAAACCTTTGGATCCAAGATGTATATTCAACTCCCCCTTTCGTTTCCAGTTGTATTTTATCCAGGGGTACAATGCTTTCTCTGATGGCCAGATTCCCATAAATTTGCAAATGATGACATAGTTTTTCATGTGATCCCTGTGTGCTTGCAGAGCTGGATCGTTCAAAATAACTTGAGGTTTAGTTATAGTCTTGGGTTTATAGGGCCTCATCTTGGCTCTGTTCTTTATTCCCTGACCCCTGTCTTCCGCTTTTTCCTCTTGTCGGTCTTCTTCGAGGGCCCCTTGATCTGCATGCATTTTGCTGCCTTCCGCCTTCTGAGTTTCAGTGCTTTTTGTCTTGTCCTCCAAGGGTTGTGGAGTTTTGTTCTTATTCCCTCCTCTTCTTCCGTTTGAAATCACATTATTGTAGGAGGGAGTGGAGCTCCTCCTCCCTGGGCCTCCATGGGTACCTATTGCCCTCTGTCACTCTCTTAGTTAAACGCTAGAATCCTTTGCGGAACTAGTCCGTCGCTCCCTAAAGCATTTCTACAAGATCCTTGTTCTCATTTGTAATCATCCTACATCAATTCTTTATACAATATAAAATTTACAATTACTATCTTCTGATGGATGTCTTTGTCTACAAAGTATTTTAAATATTTCTGCTGCGTATACGACCTTTGGTCGTTACATTGGTATTTGAAGATGAACATAGAAACTATGGATTCTATACACAACTCTACATTTTGGACCAGATGTGCATTTTGTGGAGCAGGAGATCAATATTTATCGATATATAAAAATCGCACAATACCTTGTCCCAAATGTCGAAAATTGTTTACTTTAGAATAATATCAAGATAGCGCCCAGACAAATTAAAAAATTAAAAGAAGAAATCGCCAAACTCCAAAAAAAGAATGAAGCATCTGAAAAGAAATATAAATATTTGCGAGATCGGTTTCATGAAAAATCAACAGAAAGCAATGAAGAAATTTTGCATTTAAGGAACCACAATGAGAAACCTCTTACACAAGTCAAAAAGTGTAAAACTAAGAAGCACAAGTTAAAACGAGAAAACTAAAGTTGTGACAAAAAATTCAACGAAAGTCTATCAAAGAAAGAAGAGGAAAATTTATGCTTAAAAGACATTAACAAAAGATTATTACAACAAATCAAGTGTTTAAAAGACGAGAAGCTTGAAGGTCAAAATAAAATTGACTCAGAAAATGAGGAATGCTTAGGTCTCAAAAATCATAACCAAAATCTGCTCAAACAAATTAAAAAACTTAAGAACGATAAGAAACCATTGACGAATAGGTTCGAAGAAATTGTCGCAAAAGAAACACCAAAGTCGCTAGATGTAGTAGTCCAAGTTGGGGAAGAAGAAACAAACATTGATTCCACTAATCTCACAATTTAGGCAAATCTGAATGCCACTGAAGTAAAGACGTACACAGAGGTTGCCGTTCAAACAACGAACATTCCAAGTGATGATTCATTCGCCAACTCAACAACAATAATGCTTGAAGAAAATCAGGAATCAACCACTAACATGATAAGGGGAAGTCCCACCAAAAGAACTATGTATCAACATTCAAATCAGAAGAGCAGACTTTCCCATCAATGTACGTACCAGTATCATGTGAAAATTCTATCCCTACAACAACTGATTTACTTCTCCTACTTATTTCATCATAAGTTATTCATGAAACTACTTCAACAAACATTAAAATAAATATTGCTGCAAATATCACATCGTAATACAAAAACAAACATATGCACACATTGACACAATTATTTTGCACTAATGTTCTCGAAAAAACTCAATGTGGGAAAACCAGTGCAACAAGGGAGGATTTTATTATTCAACAATTTTCTGGTACAACAGGGTGCCACATTGGCTTACCCATAGATAGACAAACTTCCAACACTTTTCTAAACCCAGCGTAGGCGCTACTGACCTCTGCTACAGCCTGAAACCCTCTGTGTCAGCCTACTGAGGCTCTACACAGCCTCCCTATGCTTCTACGTTAGTCCTGCAGCCTCTGCGTGGATGATGCAGGCCCTTCTGGCTTTGCGCAGTCTCTGCTGCCTCTGCGTGGCTTCCTATGGCTCTGCGTCTGCCTCTTCTGCGCTGATCTCCCGTCTGTCTGTTCCGTACTTGCTGCCTCTTGACTGCTCTCTAGACCACTGGTTGCAATTTCTTAGCAAACCCCGCTCCAGAAATTGAACTGATTGGTCTCCCTCAGTGTGTTCTCCAAGTGCCCCTCAAGCCTCCTCTTATACTTTTCCAGTTGACATCTCAACGGCTGAGATTAAGTCCCTAATCAACGACTAAGATTAGATCTGGTTTGATCCATGTCTTTTGGACCATTCTAACACAGATTCATATTAATACACATTAATATTTTATTTTCCCTAAGTTTAGACTTAGGGACTCCATTAAAAATATTAATTATTTTAATATCTCTTGATCTGTTTAGAATTTGCCCAAACCCTTTCTAAATATTGGAGATCTCATGTGCCCTAACCTCTCCACCAAATTTTGTGGCTAGAGCACCTCCGATGCTACCCCAAATCAACACACCCTCTTAGCGAGGACTGTGCTCTAGCAATACTCCTCACTGAGTATTACTCTGATCATCCGACATCGGTACCTGTGCTGATGCTAGGCCTTCCTGCCCAACATCCTTTGCACTGCTGCCTCCTGTACTGCTGCCCATGACTCTGCTACTGCTACTGCTGCATCTATATGATAGCTCCCTCTGCATCCGTGCTGCTGCTGGTCCTTTCTCCCAACATTTCATCTGCATTGCAACTTCCTCTGCATCTGTGCTGTTGTTGGTCCTTTCTCCCAACGCTACATCTGCACTGCAACTCCCTGTGCATCTGTGCTGCTGTTGGTCCTTTCTCCCAACACTGCATCTGCATTGCAACTCCCTCTTCATCCGTGCTGCTAATACACTACTTTTGAAAGGGGTCCTTTACCATCCCCATCTTTTCCCTGAAGTAGTCAAATTTTGACTTTCCAAGGGCCTTGGTGAGGATATCTGCCATGTGTTCCCCGTAGGAGTGTAGCTCAACTGTATAGCTCCTCGTTGGACACAATCTCTGACAAAGTGACACCGAATATTAATGTGCTTCGACCTATCATGAAATATTAGATTCTTAGAGAGTTTGATGCAACTCTAATTATCACACATTATCCTGGTCGCCTTCATATTTCTTCTGAATAGGTTTCCCAACAGTTTTCTAATCCATATGGCCTCACATGAAGCTGTGCTTGCTGCCATATATTCTTCCTCAGACGAGCTCAGAGCCACGGAGTTCTATTTCCTACTGTAGCAGGAGGTTATTCCTGATCCAATGTTGAAATAGTACTTAGAGGTACTTTTCCGATCCACTGGACTTTCTGCCCAATCTGCATCAATAAATCCACTCAACTTGATATCCTTCCCCTTGTTGTACAAGATCCCATAATCAACTGTTCCCTATAAATACCTGAGAACGTGCTTGGCTGCTGCCTAGTGGGCCCTCTTTGGTTCCACCATGAACTGACTGAGGGTGTTGACAACGTAGCAAATATCTGACCTGGTATTGACTAGATACATCAGGGACCCTATGAGTTGCCGGTATAGGGTGGGATCAACATCCTTGTCCTTTGATGCATCAATCTTCTTCCAGTTGCTGATCATTGGCGTAGCCATAGGTCTATAGTCTCCCATCCCAAACCTTTTTAGGATTTTTATAGCATACCTTCCTTGCCCAAGGAAGATTTCTCCTTTCTGCTGCGAAACTTCCAACCCTAGGAAATAGTGCATTCATCCCAGATCCTTCATATCAAACTTTGTGGCTAGATTCTTCTTGCAGTCTTCAATGAGTCTGGATGATCCTGTCAGGAAGAGATCATCCACATATAATACTAAGATAAGTGGCTTGCTCTTTATGACCAGATTGTAGAGATTAAGATCCACATCAGTCTTGACAAACCCCATCTTCTGCAAGTAGCCATCTATTCGACCATCCCACGCTCTTGGTGCCTGCTTTAGCCCATATAAGGCTTTCTTTAGTTTGCATACATGAGACTTCTTCTCATGAGTTTCAAAGCCCTCTGGTTTTTCAATGTATACTTCTTCTTTTATTACCCCGTTTAGAAATGCCGTCTTGACATCCATCTGATGGATCTCCCATCCCATCTGGGTTGCAAGAGATATCACGGTCCTAATAGATGTATACCTGGCTATTGGAGTGAAGGTTTCCTCATAGTCAATCCCTTCCTTTTGAGCATACCTCTTAGCCACAAACCTGGCCTTGTATTTGTCAATACTACCGTCCGCAACATATTTGATCTTGTAGGTCCATCTTGAACCTACCACAGATCTGTCTTGAGGCCTTGACACGACCTCCCATACATCGTTTACCATTATGGAGTTATACTCCTCCACCATCGCATCTAGCTAGACCTGATGCCGAGCTGCCTCCTTGAAGCTGGTAGGCTCTCCATCTTGAGCTACTAACGCCTGATACTTGTTTGGCTGTTTTCACTCCCTTTTACTGTTCCTTGGCTCTTCGATGAAGTTCTCTGCATCACGCAGAATCTGACGAAGTTGCCTGCTAGTTCTTCCTCTACCAATAGGTTGCTTCTGTTCGTTCCTCTTCCTCATCCTGAGAATCTTCCTGATCTGAGGAAGGATTCTTCACTTCTGTTGGTTAAAGAGGCATGACCAGCGGATCCTCATTCGACTGCTCCTTGGAAGGCATTTCGCGAGATTTTCTGAAAGCTCTGTCCTCCATGAACTTTACATCTCGTCATACAACTACCTTCTTGCTTCCTGGAAGATAGATCCTGTATGCCTTAGAGTTCTCGCTATATCTTGTCAGATACCCCTTTTCTGCAGTCTGATCCAAATTCTTCCTCTTTTCTTCAGGTATGCGACAATATGCCAAACTCCCAAATATCCTAAAATCACTGACTTCATGTGTCTTCCCAGTGAAGACTTTTTCTGGAGTAATCTTGCCCAATGCCTGATGAGGAGTCCTGTTCTGAACGTAGACAACTGTGTTCCATGCTTTCGCCCACAAGAATTTTGGCATATCTTGATCATACAACATGGCCCTAGTTGCTTCTACAATAGTCTTGTTTTTCCTTTTTGCCACCCCATTCTGCTGCGGATTGTAGGGAGCTATCCACTCTTTTTTGATGCCCTCCTTAGCGCAATAATTAGTGGAGTCCTTATCGACATATTCTCCACCATTATCTGAGTGCAAGACTTTTATTTTCTTACCTATCAGATTCTCCACTAGAGCCTTGAACTCGTTGAATCGACAGAAAACCTCATCCTTGGTTTTCAGAAAATAGATCCAAGTTTTCCTCAAGTGGTAATCAATGAAGGTAAGGAAACACTCAACACCGCTGAGAGCTTTGACGGACATAGGTCTGCAGATACTAAGTGTATCAATCCTAGTACACTCTTGGCCCTGTGGTTACTCCTAGGTAATGCCGCCTTGGCATACTTTCCTAGAGCGCATCCCCTACATACATCATCTCGTTCCGTACTTGGATCCAGAACTCTTGTTACAGTGCTCTTGAGAATTCTCAGAGCTCCATGGTACAAGTGACCCATCCTTCTGTGCCATAGTTCCTTCAAGTCTTTGTTCCCATGACTACCTATTAGTGCCATTGGAGATTCTAGTTGTAATTTGTACAACCGATTACTTTTAATCCTGATCTGCACTTTCTTTTTCCAGCTCGGGTGTTTGACATATATCTCTTCCTCGATGAAGTAGACGCCATAGCCCTTGCTTTGTAGTTGTGATACGGAAAGTAAGTTCATCCCCAATCTTAGCACATGCAACACATTTGTGGCACGAAACCACTCTCTCAATTCTATCTGAAAAACTATGGTACCTTTTCCTACTGGAGTACACTTTGCCTTGTTCCCCAAGGTGATCTGAAAGTTCATCTTCTCTTCTCGATATTCTGAGAAACACTCCCTGATTCTTGTCATATGCCACAAGGCTCCATTGTCTATATACCATACTTATGATGATGCAACACTAGTCATGCATGCCACTTCTTCTTGCAACTTGGAAGCCAACATAGAGAAATTGAAATCTCTCTCTCTTGTGCAATCTTCTGAAAATCTGCGTGAGTCCCCTGAAGTGGATGCCTCTGCATCGTGGTCTCGACCCATAACTGATTTTCCCTTTCTGTCTCTGATTACTTGCTCTGATACCATGTGAAAATTCTATTACTGCAGCAACTGATTTACTTCTCCTATTTATTTCATCATAAGTTATTCATGAAATTACTTCAACAAACATTAAAATAAATACCGCTGCAGATATCACACCGTAATATAGAAACAAACATATACACACAGACACAATTATTTTGGACTAATGTTCCAGGAAAAACTCAATGTGGGAAAATTGGTGCAGCAAGAGAGGATTTTATTATTCAACAATTTTCTTATACAACAGGGTGCCAAAACTGGCTTACCCACAGATAGACAAACTTCCAACACTTTTCTAAACCCAGCGTAGGCCCTACTGACCTCTGCTACAGCTTGAAACCTTGTGTGTCATCCTGAAGCCCTCTGCATCAGCCTATTGAGGCTCTGCGCAACTTCCCTGGGCTTCTGCGTCACTCCTGGAGCCTTTGCGTGGATGGCGCAGTTCCTTTTGTGTTTGTGCAGTCTCTGCTGCCTCTGCGTGGCTTACTCTGGCTCTGCGTCTGCCTCTTTTGTGCTGATCTCTTGTCTCTCTGTTCCGTGCTTGCTTCCTCCTGACTGCTCTCCAGAGCACTGGTTCAATTTCTTAGCAAACCTCGCTCTAGAAATTCAACTGACTAGTCTTTCTCAGTGTGTTATCCAAGTGCCCCTCAAGCCTCCTCTTATACTTTTCTTGTTGACATCTCAATGGGCGAGATTAAGTCCCTAATCAACAACTAATATTAGATTTGGCTTGATCCATGTTTTTTGGACCATTCTAACACAGATTCATATTAATACACATTAATATTTTATTTTCCCTAATTTTAGACTTAGGAACTCCATTAAAAATATTAATTATTTTAATATCCCTTGATCTGTTTAGAATCTGCCCAAACCCTTTTTGGGTATTGGTGATCTTATGTGCCCCAACCTCTCCACCAAATTTCGTGGGTAGAGCACATTCGATGCTACCCCAAATCAACATATCACTCGGAAAATAAATGACAAGTTTATGTTTCCAGGAATACTAAAGTTTGCAGAATCTACTCCCACGATAATGATTCATCACAAAATTTGATTCCGCAGAAGATCAATCTAGGATTGTCCGATTTGCTCTCAGTACGACAATTTTATATATCACCCCAAGGATCATATCAACTTGTATCAACAAAGATGACTGTCTTGCGGAGAGAAGACATTTGCAGCAGATAAGAGTTCAAGTCCTTTCATCAACAAGCTTTGAGGACAAAGCTTTTTGAAGGGGAAGGCAATGTTATGAACATAAATTATGTAAAAATAGATAAAAATAGATAATAAATAATAATCATAATAATATAAATATAATAATAAATAATAAGTAAATTAACTAATGTTTAGCTAGTTAATAAAGAAAAAGCATGTCTTAAAGACATACTTGTTCGTGAACGGGTACTTACCTGGCTATATATAGGACCCTCATTCTCATTTGTAATCATCGTACATCAACTCTTTATACAATATACAATTTACAATTACTATCCTACGATGGATGTCTTTGTTTATGAAGTATTTTAAATATTTCCGCTGCGTATATGACTTTTGGTCATTACATTGTCCTGTATATTTTCATGTGCCAAAAGAGAAAAGAAACAATCTCGTTACATTGTCTTGTATATTTTCATGTGCCAAAAGAGAAAAGAAACAAACTAGATGCATCTGGGAAGAAAGGAACGTTTGCGGGCTATAGTGAAACTTCTAAGGCATATAGAATCTGTTTGCCTGGTCAAAGGGAAGTGGAATTAAGTCATGATGTCACTTTCGATGAAGATTCTGCTCTTAGGAAAGTCCGAGAACTTTCTATCCCTAGGAAAGACAATGATGATCCTGATGTAGAAAAGTAGGATAAACCTTCGTCTGATGAACTGATGCTTGATGTGGAAGGTTCGATGGATCCCATTGATCCACCTCCTAGTGAGCCCTGTACTTCAAGAAAAAGACCTTTGTGGCTCAAAGATACTCTTGAAGATGTTGAGAAACATATTGCACCGATGGGGACATTTCGTGAAAACAAGAAGCCGAATAGGTACCAAGGGTACTTAGCTGCCGTGAGTACCATTGTACAATCTGTGTCTTGCACATTCGAAGAAGCCATGAAACACCAAGTTTGGAAGGATGCAATGAACGAGGAATGTTAGTCAATCATGAAAAATGATGTTTGGGATGTGGTTCCTAGACCTAAGGATAAGTCAGTGGTCACTTCAAAATGGCTCTACAAGATCAATCATGGAGCTAATGGGAGTGCTGAGAAGTTCAAGGGTAGATTTGTTGCTCGAGGCTTCTCTCAAAAGGAAGGAGTAGACTATGATGAGATATTTGCACCGGCTGCTCGATATACCACCATTCGTTCGATCATAGCCCTTGCTGCCTTGCAAGGATGGAGCCTACCCCAGATGGATGTCAAAAGAGGAAGTCTATGTGGAACAACACAAGGGGTTCAAAGTATAAGATCGTGAGACACATGTATGCAGGTTGAAGAAATCCCTCTATGGGTTGAAGCAAGCCCCTAGGGCTTGGTATGAGAGGATTGATAACTATCTTATGAAGCTGGGATTTACAAGGAGTGATGTTGACCTGAACCTATACTTCAAGGTTGAAGAGGACAAGCCCCTCACTCTGGTCATTTATGTGGATGATCTCTTTCTGAAAGGTGATGATCCTTTCATTCATCAATGCAAGAGGGAGTTGGCTTCTGAATTCGAGATGAAGGACTTAGGATTGATGCATTACTTCCCAGGGTTGGAGGTTTGGCAAAAGGCAGGTGAGATTTTCTTTTCTCAAGGAAAATATATTGTGAAGCTACTTGGGAGATGTGAGATGGTGGATTGTAAGTCGGTGACTACTTCGGTGGTACTCAACTTTAAGAAGCTATGTGGAAGTGTTGCTGGGGCCGAATTAGCGAACCCTTCCGAGTATCGTCAACTTGTGGAGGCCCTGATGTTCTTTGTCAACTCCTGTCCTAACATATGCTTCGCTGTGAACACGGTGAGTCAATTTATGGTTGAGCCTCATCACATTAATTGAATTGCTACCAAGAATCTCTTGAGATATCTTTGGGGCACAATCCACTGTGGAATGAGATACACTGCTGGGAACTTGAGACTTCATGGATATTCAGATGCTGACTGGGTTAGCAATGTGGTGGATCGTAAGAGCACATCTGGGTGTTGCTTCTCTTTGGGGTCCGCTTCAATATCTTGGATGAGTAGGAAGCAAAAATCGATTGCCTTAAGCACCACCGAGGCCGAATATATTACTGCGAGTATGGCCTGTTGTGAAGCTGTTTAGTTGAGGAAGTTCTTGAGTGAGCTATTTGAGCACGTGATGGATACCACTATGGTCTTCTGTGACAACCAGAGTGGGATTCACCTATAAGAGAATCTCGTGGTCCATGGATGCTCCAAGCAAAATGATATCAAGGACCACTTTATCCGAGATATGGTACAATGGGGAGCAATAGGCTCCAACACATTAGAACAGATGAGCAGGTCGCAAACATTCTCACGAAACCTTTGGGGAAGGTCAAATTCTTAACCTTCCGAGAGAGACTTGGAGTCATGGAATGACCCTCCTATAAGGGTCCCATATTAGTTGGACACTGAGCTCTGGGAGCCCCTGGGGGCTTGTGGTACTTCTTGGAGCTATGAGCGAAGATAGGGTGAATGGTTCACCTTCCCCTAGTGGTGCGCTAGATACAAGGTGAGTGATTCACCTTCCCTTGTGATACCCCATTATGGTTGACGTGTGTAGGGTTAATCGTTCACCATCCCCTACCTGGACACATGCATGTATTGTGAGTGGTTCACCTTTTCCTACGATTGACATATGCATAAGTCGAGTGGTTCACCTTCTCGTATGGCATATTAGCAGGATGAGTGGTTCACTTTCTCCTGCCGATGCCCCAACACAGATCCTACCGATGGAGTCCGGGACCCATGGGAAGTACCTCTCATCTGGCCAATGAGTTGGTAAAAGATGGTTAGGGACCATAGCACTATCGATGGATGCATCGTGTACTGCTGTACTCCCTGTGACTAGAATGCATGGTGTTCAACAACTTGCTCTGGGATCAAGCACTGCCTTTTGTCAGTGGAGAATGGTATGATCATATGACTCACTCTTGATCGCTTCTTCTTCATTATTATTTCATGGTTCAACAGAGTAGAGCAGGGCAGTGATGGTACAGGATGACAAGATCGGATGATGATGACAGATGGATTGGCAGGTGGAATTCTCCCTATTTGAGAGGGAGTGTTAAAATTGAAAACTAGTGCCAAATTCCACCTTAGGAAAGCTCATATGCTAGAGATTATTATTGCATTGGATTCCTCTTTTCCTATTTTCAAGAGGTCCAATTTTGATATAAAGATCATCTCATTCTGACAAGCAGAAGTGAAATTTTGAATTTATTCTCTCTCATGCCCATGTCAAGGTTGGCCTTAGTGAAATGTAGGCTCATAAGCCCAACATATGTGTCTCCTCACCCTCAACAAAGTGTATAAATAGGAGTGACCTCTCTCCTCATTTTGACATCACTCATCTTTTTATACATTTCTCTCTCTCTCCTCTGTTGATTTGTTCGTACAGCTTGGAGGTAGCCTTCTCTACTTCACATGTGTGAAAGGAAGATGAATTTCTGGGTTTGTTTGCTGGCCAAAAATTTGAGGAAAACAGAACAACATTGACCAGCATTGACCAGGGTGCTTTTGGCCTGCGTTGACTTCATTTTTGTGGGCAAAAATATGATTTTTGAAGGCCACATTTATTGGCACAGTTTTCAAGAAGTTTGGGACAGTTTGACTAGGGTTGACTTCAATGTTGACTTCATATTTGACTGCAGAATTCACAGCAGTGTTCTCTCTCTGCTTTGACTGGTTTGACCGAAGTATTTTGGGCTAACTTTGACCCTTTTGGAAAGCCTAATTGATCTTCTCTTGACCGATCTGTTTGGAGGACATTTTGGAGCTGCTTTGACCACTGTTGACTTTCTGGATAGGGCTGCAGTTGACTGCTGATTTGACAGGACTGCTTTGGGCAAGTTAATTTGATATTTGTACTCTCTATCTCTCTCTGCTGAACTATTGAAGAATAATAAGAACATTTGATCAAAGGGTTTCCCCACAGTTGTGTTTTTCCTTGGCGTCTGCCACATCTTGTGTCTTCTTGCCTTGACTTGTCTTCTGCACATGTTTTTATGTTCTATTTGCATTTACTATCAGTGTGTTTAAATTAATGTGATTGCTACTGGAAATAATTGGAATTTGTCATTGGGCTGATAAGGAACATTGAAGTAATTTGTGCTAAAGCATAGAACATACCATTGTTATCTAAAATTATCAGGTTGGAAAAAATGACATAAATTTGCAATGGGTTATCCATCCCAAAGGCTATGTTCACTCTCTCCATCGTTATTTTAAAAAGAAGTTGAAATTATTTTCTTATTTGGATCAAGTTGCATTTCATTGTATTTTATGAAATGAGTTCTAACTTCTGATTTTTGAATAGCCCAAATCAAAAGAAACACCATTACTTTTGAGTTTTATTATAGGTACTAGAACACTGGGCAGATATATAATTTCAGTTGCATCTTCCCTCGCTACCAACATATTGTAAAAGTGAACAAAGAAATCAATCTCTCAATTTGCATACGAATGCCCAATACAAACTGCATCTATATCATATTCAAGAGCGCTTACATTTAATGCAAATGATCCAAGAACATATACTTTTGCACGAGATTTACTTAAAATAGTATCTGTCCGTGCATACCTTTTAGGAACTTTTAGTAACCATTCCTCAACAATCTGGTTGAGAATTTGAAGCACATTATTCTTCCTGGCTGTGTCATTTTTGGTGTCAAAAACCTGTTGACTCTCCAAATAATTTATCAATGAATTGTTTCTTTCTCTGTCATCTGGAGTTGGAGGGCATAATGACAATGGTGGAGACAGACCACAAGAAAGGGCTGGGAACAACTCATCACTAGTAATTTGCCTCTCTGGCATGTGGGCCATGGTTTTCTTCTGTGTGAAGGGAAGCACGCTCCTTAATATTCTGTCTAATACGATTGGGCAATCTAGATTATAATGACTATTAGAATTAATAAAACCAAAATGATTCTCACGAGGAAAGGAATTCCCTTTGATACCAAACACAACAACATTTACATTGTGGGAATAAATGGCAGGTAAAGAATTAACAGCGAAATTTGATTGTAGGGAGAGTGATCCAACATCACTACTCTTAGCGTTTACACTGGGTTTTAATGGCGGATAAGATATCAACAACGAAATTGGATTCATTAAATGCTGGTATGTTGAAGAAACCAACATCGTCCTTAGATTCAGTCTCATCTATAGCTTCTACATCTTCAGACACCAACATCGTCCTTAGATTCAGTCTCATCTATAGCTTCTACATCTTCAGATGCTCTATTTTCAATAATTTCATCATTGCCGTTAAGGTCAGCTTCTTTTGTACATGCTGGATATGTTTCAAAAAGATTTATTGATTTTGCAAGTATTTCTCTCATTTCCAGTAATAATTCTCAAGTAGTCATATGGTCATACAATGAATAATCTTGGGAATATGTTACCATGATTTCCGGACTTAAAACTTATGGTTGGACTGTGCAGTGGTTAACGGCCAGAAGATCGAACTACTCTGATACCACTTAAGCAACTAAACTTAGAGTTGCCGTGCCTTTAAAATGTAAAATACACAAATGTATCATAAATAATACTTTATTAATAAGATGAATGTACAAGGATGATTGAATGTTACAATGAGGGCCTACCCTTTCATGAATGGACATGTCCTTTAAGCACTCCTTTCTGTTTAACTAATGCCTATTTAATTATTTATGATTTACATTTGTTTATATTTATTTTATTTTTATATAGCAATACTGACCAAGGATAAGAGAGAAAGAAATAAAGCTATATTTTGGGAGGAGGCATGGCTGGTGGACACTATTGTGAGAAGAGAGTCAATAGACAGTGTCATGGAGAATTGACTTTGCGGATGGTGTCTGTCATTTAGGTTGGAGTTCACGAATCCTTTCTTAGAAATTATTGTTTCAAATGATTTAATGAATGCCATAGTAAACTGAAATTATTGCCGGTAAAACACATACAATGTTCAGCATGTCTGATAAAAAGGCATATAGTGCCATGTAGGTATTAACTTTAAGGATCATTCTATTATTAAATATTTTGGGTTTTATCTGCGTGTGAATTTTTAGGCTCAAAATTCTCAGGCAGATGAACTAAAAATCCTTAGGATGAAGTTGGCAATTTGATTGCAACCAGAACATGATGTCTATTTGACTAGCATCTGCCATCTGTACTTTCTTGTCTCTTGTTGGAGATTTGGCTTGTCTCTTGTTGGAGATTTGGCTTTGTACACGTGGCATGTTTACCCTTCTGTCTGGTCTACTGTATTGGCTGTCTGGCAGATTTGTGTATTTTCAGTGCTTTTTGCATTATTGCTTTTTATAAATTGATAGTTCAGTGTTGATGAGCAATATGATATGTCTATTTTAGAACTCTATAAGCAAGCGTTCAGTATGATTTCAGTTCCCATGCTATGCAAAAGTGGAGTCTTGTAGCTGCTCTGCTGAGCACTAGTTCAGTTTGGTTTGATGTTCAGTGCTGTGATTGTTTACTACAGTGATTGTTGGAGAGGTAGCCAACTTTGCAGCTTATGCTTTTGCTCCAGCTATTCTGGTGACTCCCTTGGGAGCACTCAGCATCATTGTCAGGTATGGCATGAGATTTTCCATCCAAGGATGGCTTAGAAATTTGCTTTGTACAGGGCACTGTTGAAGAAATCTGAAAAAATCTCATTATAAGTGTAAGTGTAATTTTGAATGACTGACAATTCTGAATGTTTGCATTGTACAGTGCAGTTCTTGCACATATTATTTTAAGGGAGAGATTGCATATATTTGGAATTTTAGGTTGTGTTCTTTGTGTTGTCGGCTCGACCACAATTGTTCTACATGCTCCTCAGGAAAGGGATATTGAGTCTGTCAAGCAAGTGTGGACCCTTGCTACTGAGCCAGGTAATATAGCTTCTTGTAGGGGTCGAATTACCTGCATCCATTTTCTGTTTACTTTTCACACATTCCATAACTTTTGTAGTGACAAGAAATGAGTTGAAGTTATAGAGTCTGATTGTAACAGCGATGTTTCTTGTAATATTTGAGAAGAATATGCATTTCTTGAAATATTTTGATATACAAACTTGTATTCTGATGGGTTTAGTGGGTTGTTATGTGCTTTGGACAGCCTTTTTGTTTTACGCATCTCTTGTGATAGCAGTGGCTCTTGTTCTTATTTTCCACTTTGTGCCACTTTATGGCCATACACATGTTTTGGTCTACATCGGCATTTGTTCTCTTATGGGATCTCTTTCGGTAGGTAATGCTGACATTTCCAGAAGGTGTTTGTGATATCACCCAATGTGTCAATGCTCATCTTCCATATTATGATATTGTTTTTTCACTTTTCTTTTACTGATTCTAATGTCCATTATCTATTGACAGGTTATGAGTGTCAAAGCATTAGGTATTGCTTTGAAGCTGACTTTTTCAGGGATGAATCAGCTAATATATCCACAAACTTGGTTCTTTGCGATGGTTGTTAGTACCTGTATTATTACACAGATGAATTATTTAAATAAGGTGATTGTCTTTTCCTTGAGTGTTGCTTATCAATGCACTTGTTGATTAGCTTTGTGCATTCCAGTACAAGAAGCTAGTTTTAAAACATATTACTGACTATTGTTTCTACATAATATGCATCCATATGGTGGTAAACTTGCTGCATGAACCCAATAATTGTTTAAACTGATTGTAGGCATGTGTTCTGAATGATGTAAAATGTTTTTGAAGTGTTTGAGACAGATAAGGGAACTACAACCTTATATAAATGTTGTGGGTAAAGGGGGATGTTTGAGGACTGGTGTCCTTGAAGTTTGAAGTAGTCCTTAAGAGATCTGGTGTGTGTATAGTTTCAGTGTTGAGCAGTAGGGTGTGTGTAGAGAGTGTGCACTTGGAAAGAATGCTAAGGCTGCTTTTCCAAGCGGTGAGAGCAGGTACAAGGGAATCTTGAATCTTGTTCATTTAGATGTGTATCGACTGATGCCAGTGGCATCAATACATGGCTCACTATACTATGTTTGTTATACTATTCCAGGAAAATCGGGTTCTTCTTCATGAAGACCAAGGATGATGTATTTAGCTGGTTTCGGTAGTTCAAGACCTAGGTGGAGATCCAGACAGAGAGGAGGATCAAGGTCTTGATGTTATATAATGGAGGAGAGTATACGTCCAACGACTTAAAGGATTTTTGCAAAGAGGCAGGGATTTTTGAGGGAGATGATTGTCTCGCACAACCCTCAATAGAATGGGGTTGCAGAGAGAAGTAACCAATCCATCTTAGGTTTTGCCAAGGCCATGATACATGACTAGGATCTGCCTATGCCCCTTTGGGTAGAGGCATGTAACACATCAGTGTATGTGAAGAATAGGAGTCCTCATAGGATATAAGGGGAGAAGATTCCCGAGGAGGCATTTACAGGGGTAAAGACAAACATAGGACACTTGAGGATTTTTAGTTGTCCAATGTATGCCCATGTTCCTATGGAGAAGAGGATGAAGTTGTAGCCCTCAGGAGGGAAGGGCATATTCGTGGGATATGGTGAGACTTTGAAGGCATACAAGATTTTAATTCCAACAAGGATGAAGATGATGGTTAGTAGGGACGTGAAATTTGAGGACCTAGCATCTAGGAAGTCTTATGAACCACTTCTAGTGCAAGAGGATGAGGAACAAGGGGCTCCAAACAATGAGTAGAGTTCATTAGTTACTTCCAGTTTAGGAGGTCAGGTTTCAGGTGGGGAGGAGTCAACAACACCTCCTACCAATTTTGTTAGGAGACCTCGATGGTTTATGTAGACATTGAGGGATGCTTAGGAGTACGTGGAGGCTTCTAGAAGCACATTTAGGTTGAGTAGGTATTTGAGGAAATTTCTAAACTACATGTCACTTATGAGCAACGTTTTTTATTCTGAGCCTCCTTTTTTAAAGGAGGTAGCAAACCAACAGGTTCGGAGGATGCCATGTTGGAAGAGTATAACTCCATTATGAGGATTGATGTATGGGATATAGTGCCAAAATTGGAGTGCAAGTCAGTGGTGAGTTCCAGGTGGTGAGTTACAGGTGGGTTTTCAAGATCAAGCATGTTGCAGATGCTAACTTAGAGAAGTATCACGAGGTTTGTGGCGAGAGGGTTCTCCCAGAAAGAGGGAGTGGACGATAAAGAGACATTTGCTCCAATCACGAGATATACTTCCATTAGATTTGTCTTAACTATTGCTTCAATTGTGAGGTGAAGGATACATCAGAATGATGTCAAGACAATGTTCCTCGATAAGGTGATTAAGGAGGAGTTGTATATAGAGCAACCTCAAGTCTTTGAGGTACATCGGAGGGATTCTCATGTGTGTAGATTGAAGGAATCTTTATATAGACTCAAGCAGACACCTAGGGCGTGGTATTCCAAGATTGATGGGTATTTACTGAGCATGGGATTCACCAAGAGTGAGGCAAATTCCAACTTTTACTTCATACTTGTTGGAGATGATCCACTCTTCTTGGTGTTATATATGGTTGATTTGTTTCTCACAAGTGCAAAGAGACTCATAGTAGGGTGTAAGGTAGACTTGGCTACATAGTTTGAGATGAAGGAAATCAAGTTGATACATTACTTCTTGGGATTAGAGGTATGGAAAAGATCAGGTGAGATCTTCCTTGGTCAGGGGAAGCATGTAGTGGAGATGCTAAGGAGATTTGGGATGGAGGATTGTAGACCTATGGCTAAACTTATGATCACCAACTTGTAGAAAGTTTTGGCTTCAAATTCAGAGTTTATGGATTCCACGTTGTATAGAAAACTGATAGGGTCCTTGATGTATTTGGTCAACTCCGGGCTAGATTTTTGTTTTGTTGTGAATAGCTTGGGTTAGTTCATGGTGGAGTCATGGCAGGTGCATTGGATGGTAACGAAGGATGTGTTGAGGTACTTGGATAGTAGTGAATGATGAGATCTTCCTTGGTCAGGGGATGTATGCAACGGAGATGCTAAAGAGATTCAAGATGGAAGAATGTAGCCCTATGGCCAAACTTATGATCACCAAGAAGAAGAAAGTTTTGGCTTCAAATTCACAGTTGGTGGATCCCATGTTATATAGACAATTGATAGTGTCCTTGATGTATTTGGTCAACAATATGCTAGATTTTTGTTTTGTTTTGAATAGCTTGAGCCAGTTCATGGTGGAATTGAAGTAGGTGCATTGGATAGTAGTGAATGATGTATGGAGATACTTGAGAGGAATAATGGAGTGTGGTTTGAGGTATCTTGGAGGTGATGGAGTGAGGTTGCAAGGATATATGAACTTAAATTGGATAGGGAGTACAACGGATAGGAAGAGCACCTGAGGCTGTTGCTTTATTCTTGGATCAATGATGATTTCTTGGTTCAATAGGAAGCAAACTTTTCGTGGCACTCAATTTAGCAGAGGCAAAGTATATGGCCACGAGTATGCTGAATTGTGAGACCATTTGGCTTCACAAGTTATTTGTAGGATTATTTGGTAGCTTACGATGATACATTGTGATAATCAAAGTTGTATCAAATTCTCTGAGATTCCACTATGTTACATGATGGGTCCAAGCAAATTGAGATGAGGTATCACTTCATTAGAGATAGGATCTAGAAGGGGGTAGTAAAGCTTAAATTTATATCCACAGATGAGTAGATTGCAAAAATTCTTACCAAGCCCTTTGTGAAAGGGAAGTTTGTGTTTTATAGGGACAAGATAGGAGTGGTGCAAAACACCTTCCTTGCTAAGAGGGAGTGTTTATATTTGTAGCTCAGATTGGTAGTTCCGCACAGATCTAAGTCTTTAGACGTGTGGAACTCATTTGGTTGACTCTCAACCTCAACAATTACCTTATTACAATGATACCTTTTTATGAGAAAAATGAGTTTAATCTAATGAAATACAAGGGTTATTTGCATTAGTGAATTAGATAAATCTCGATTGTTAATCTCAAGTGATGTTGATATTTAGTCGCAATTGTAATTCACCTTGGAGATTAGTGTTGTGGATTTAGTCACTGTTGAAAATTGGCAGCCAAGGGATGAATTTGCTTGCATAAAATCTCTTTTCCAACTACTCTAGAGTGGATTTCTAAAAATAGAAAGTCTTGTCTATCATCTCAAGCATGACATTCCAAAAATAGTAAATAACCTTGCTTCAGTTGGTAAACAAGTATAGACGATGGAAGATCGCTTAACTTATTCATAATCAATCTTAATTGTTCATTTTTTACTCAATCATCAATATTAATATTATTATACTATTTTATTAATATTAAAAGGAAATTCAAGTCACTCAATCATGTCATATGTAACTCCCCTCAATTAATGCATATGTTACTCTCTCTCTCACTTAATGGATGTGTTACACTCTCTCTTACACACCCATCAAAAACATGGTAGATTCCTCTTACACACTCATTAAAGCATGTCATAAAAGATTCCACTTACGCACTCGTTAAAGCATGTCATAAAAGTTTCCTCTTACGCACTCTTTAATGCATATGTTATATTCTCTCCTTTATGGCATAAGTTACTAAGGCATGCATTTCTCTCCTTAATGGCATGAGTTACACTCCCTAATTGGTATATGTAACTCTCCCTCAAGGCATGCGAGTTACTCCTCCTTTATGATTCAAACTCCTTGCTCCTCTTATATATATGTGCCTCTCATCCTCTCTTCTCACTATTTGTGCATTGTGAAAGAAGGATTCAAACTCGAGAGAGAGTTGGAGAGACTTGAAGAAGATTGTGAGAGAGAGAGACTTGGGGAGTAAGAGCACAAACTTGAAGATTGATTCAGTGTTTGCATTAGCTGCTGCTACCAGTGACCTTCATGCTACAACTTGTTCAAATTTGGGTGAACTCACTCATTCTTTTGGTCTCTCATTGTACTTTATATCTCTACTAAACAATTGATATCTTATAGAAGAAGAATCTGGTTGGGTTTTCCCCTTGTGGGTTCTGCCCTGGTCATTGGACCTAAATTCTTTGTCTTGTACGGCTCTTGGTTGTCTTCTATTGTGTATTTGGTTTATGTTCTATCTACAATTGCTTAACTAATATTGAAACATAAAGAAGTTTTGTAATGAGTGATTGGTATAGCATAGAACTTCATAATTTCAACATGGTATCAAAGCTTGGTGAAGACCAGCTCAAGAAGACAAGTGCTGCTCCAACCCATTTTTGCTAAAATATCCCTTGCCGTCCACTCTATTTGCAACCCATTTTTTTTGCTAAATACCATGTGTCGTCCACTCTATTTGTAGCCCATTTTCTGCTGAAATATCTCTCATTGTCCACTCTATTTACAACCCATTTTCTACTGAAATATCAAGTGCTATCCACACTATTTGTAGCTCATTTTCTGTTGAAATATCACTTGTTCCTTCTACTTCCTGTTCACTTTCTGCTGAAATATCTCCTCTTTAGCTCATTTACCACTGAAACATCTTTTGCTTTCCTTTTCTATTTCTTGCTGAAATTTTGAGCAAATCCAAATGTTTTTCTCTTACTTTAAGAATGAAGAGAAGCTGGTTGATGCTTCAAACTTCTTCCCTTGGATATTACTCTTAAGAGCAAATTGGATATTACTCTTGAGGAACATGATGTTTTGGAGTATGTTGAAGGAGAGGTAGAAAAACCAATTGAAAACTCCCTTGCTGCTATCAAGGATAGATACAAGAAAGGAGAAGTCAAGGCTAAAAAAATTATACTTGACTTTCTTGGAGACCACCTCATCACTTATGTCTCTAATTTGAAGAAAGCCAAAGAAATGTATGACAAACTGATTGGAATGTATCAAGTTAACAACTTGAGTCAAATTATTGCTCTAAAGAATCAACTCAAGAATATTAAGATGAATAGAGGAGAGACCACTCAAGCCTACTTCATGAGGATATCAAAAATCAAAGATCAACTGTCAACTTCTAGTGAAGTCGTTTCTGATAAAGATTTGGTGCTAATTATGCTTGGAGGTCTTCCTTTTTCTTGGGAAACTTTATTCCTACCATCAATAATAATGACAAGTTTCCTACCTTTGATGAAATCATGGGAAAGTGCAGTGAAGAAGAGGCCAAAATGATTTCTAGAGGAAGAATTCCCAAGCATGTGGAAGGAGAACCTATTGTCTTTGCCTTCTAAGGCAAGAAGAAGAAAGAAAGAAGAAGCAATTGCTATTTGAAAAAGCCTACTTCCAACAGTTCCTCTAAATGGAATAGAGACTTGTCAAAAGTCAAATGCTACAACTACCATAAGAATGGCCACTATGCCCGTGATTGTCTAGAAATCAGAAGAGCTCCAAGATCCAACTTCAACAATCATTCCAACAAATTTGATTATAAAAGAAGAGAAGCTCCTTCTACTCGTAAATGCTAGTTTTTGTGGCATCGAATGTGTTCTAGCCACGAAATTTGGTGGAGAGGCTAGAATACATGAGATCCCCAAGACCTAGAAATCATTTTTAGAAATTCCACCTAAAGATGGCTTAATTAGATTATTAACCAATTTGTGAATATTTCCTAAGTCTAAACTTAGGGAATATGGTTAATTAATCAGAATTATTTAAGTGAAGGTGAGAATATTCAAGAAGCTCATGCAAATCAACTTTAAGATGATCCTAGCCTTTGATTATGATTTAATCTTGGTCGCTAGAGTCCCAAGAGAGGATAATAAGAAGAAGTCCGTGGGCACTTGGAGAATACACACCAGCAGTTCGATTTCTAGAGAGCAACAACAATTGTTAGAGAGCCAGAGATTGAAGCATAGTAAGGGGTAGAGATAGTGATCCGGAGGAAGCTCTCCATATCCGGAGAGGTAGCAATAATAGGTCGAGTTATTCCTAGTGGGGTAGCGCAGAGGACTGCGTAGTTGCTTCAGAAGAGTAGCTCGATTTAGCTGGTGGAAAAATCGTTTTCAGTTCTAGAGGCTAGACAGAGGTTCTAGCTAGTATTTTCTCAGTTTTCAGCACTATTATTCTCACAGTTTTATTTGTGAACATTGCATTGTGATTTATTTGATATTCGCTATAGCAGATAAATTGTTAAAATAATTAACAATTAGAAAAATAAATTCCAGTTGTTGCAATAGGATTCAGTCTTGAAATTTTCACATGGTATCAGAGCGTGAGTGATTAGTTGGGAAGCTCAAAAGTGGACAAGAGAATTTTGCTGCTTAGAGGAAGCAGTAAGTCGAAATTCTTAGAGGAAGCGTAATTCCTTGATAGGCAGGGCGAACTATTGAGGGAAAAATTCGATTTTCAGTTGCACGGTTGCAAAAAAGTCGAATTGCTCGAGAGAGTGATTCCAATAGTCAGAGGGAGAAACAACAACACAAATTTTTGCTGAGCAGATTTTTGGCTGGATGTAGAGGGTTTTGCATCAATAGAACCAACGTCGGGTGGAAGAGAAAAGCACACACAACAGAGGCAAAATTTTTCTCAGGGACTTCAAGTCTCAGAAGTTCGATTTTTCTATGCATATTGGCAGTAGTAGCTAGTAGATCTCCGCATTCCAAAAGGGAATTCAAGTAGCAAAGGAACAACCACATAGAGGGAATTAGGGAGTTTTCAACTTGATCAGGGATGGCCACAACTGGGCTTAGAGATCAGGATAGGTTGGATGGATCTTCCGACTATGTCATCTGGAAGGCTCAAATGTCCTTCCTTCTAGATGAATATGGCTTGAAAGCCTACATAGATAATGTGGTGGCAGTTCACCAGGATGCGGATCAACAGAAAGAATATAGGAAGGAAATGGCGAAGGCGAGGCGGTTGATCTTGGATGGAGTCTGAGACCATATAGTCTCACATATAGCGGCCACAGGAATGGCCAAAGAAATGTGGGATGCTCTCTCCACGCTATATTATGGTACTTCCGAGCAACATAAGATGTTCCTGGAAGAAAAGTTGAGATGCATCAAGATGCAGAAGGGGGAAGGCATAAATCCCTTTCTCACCAGGATTCAGGAGGTCCGAGACTAGCTTGAAGTTGTTGGGGCATCGCCTCAACCATCAAAGCTAGTGAGGTTGGCATTGAACAATGTCTCAGATGATTGGTAAGTATTCGTCCAAAGCATATTGAGTAGAGACAAGCTACCAGAATGGGATAGGATGTGGTCCAACTTGCAGCAGGAGGAGTTGAGGTGAGCTCTGCTAAAGAGATCCATTAGTGGTAGCAGCGGATCGAAGGGGTTGAAAGAGGAGTATTGTGTGGCCCTCACATCAAAGGGTCCCAGTCAGGGGCAGGGGGAGCAGAGAAGGAAGAAGGCCTATCTAAGGTCAAGTGCTTCAGGTGTGGCGAGTTTGGCCACTACAGTACTTAATGTCATCTTAGAAAGAAGGACAAGCAGGAGAAGCAGGACCATGCAACAACACATGCTGAGATAGATAGGTTATCCTTCGGGATGGAGGAAGACTTCGCGGTGTTCGTTGATATGCCTCTAGGAGTGAGGTGTGGGGTGAGTTGGAGTTGAAGCCCCAGAGAACTAGAGAGATACAAACTTGGGCAGGGTCCATTGAGGAGTTCGCCTCATGGATCATTACCTGGCTACGGGGGCCCACAATATTCAATAGCAGGATGAATCAATGACAGAAGTGCAGTCAGAATTCTAGAGTGACAGTTACAAACTAGTAGAGTCAGATGCCGGTGATTGCAGTGCAGAGTGGCATAGTGCAGAGTCAGCAACAACGCAAATTCTTCAGTGACAGTGCAGGGGGTAGTAGCAGTCGGGACTTAGGAGACAGATGCAAGTGACACAAATGATTCAATATTTCAGATGCTTCTCAGTTGTAGTAGTTGTAGTTAAAACAACAACAGATGAGAGGGAGTTGCAGTGTTGGTAGCAATACAACAGTGTCAACAGCAACATAAATGCAACATCAAAATTGTGTAGTGATTGGTGGGCAGTGGCAGGCAGTCACAGAGGCCAGGCATCAACAACATGACGGAGGATGATACATAGATAGTGTTGTGGCAGGGTGTGCAACACTGGAACACAACCTCGCTAAGAGGGAGTGTTAGTTTTTGTAGCATTATATGTGTTCTAGCCATGAAATTTCGTGGAGAGGCTAGAATACATGAAATCCCCAAGACCCATAAATTGTTTATGGAAATTCCACCTAAATATGGCTTAATTAGATTATTAGCCAATTTTTAAATATTCCTTAAGTCTAAACTTAAGGAATATGGTTAATTAATCAGAATTAATTAAGTCAAGTTGAGAATAGTCTAGAAGTTCACATGGATTGATGTCAAGATGATCCTAGCTCTTGATTAAGATTTAATCTTGGTAGTTGGAGTCCCAACAATGGATTATAAGAAGAAGCCGTTGGGCATTTGCAGAATACACATGAACAATTTGATTTCCTTTGCATATCGATTTCCAGAGAGCAACAATAGTTGGAGGTGAGCTAGAGATCGAAGCAGAGTTAGTGAGGAGCAAAGACAATGATCCAGAGGAAGTTTTCCAGATTCGAAGAGGCAATAGCAAGGGGTTGAGTTATTCCTAGTGGAGCAGCACAAAGGATTGCGTAGTTGCTTCAGAAGAGCAACTCGATTTAGGTGGAGGAAAAATCTTTTTCAGTTCTAGAGGCCGTATAGAGGTTCCAGAGTGTTGGAGAAGCAATTTCTTCAACAGAGACTGGTAGAACGACTTCATTAGAGGCAGTTCAGAGGCTAGATGTCATAGGGCCTGCGTAAACACTACACAGAGGGTTTAGGAGGACGAGTTTTTGAAGGAAAGTTGTGCCGAGGTTGCTTATGGAAGAAGGGTAACTCCCTTAGATAAATTTTGGCCAAATTTTCTTGCCATGTGGATAGCTAGTTGGGCATCCATAGATTGTACTCAAAATTCACTACTGCATAATAATAAAACCCTTAGTTGTTGCACTGATTTTCTCAAGTTGGGTTTTTCCGAGGACATTTGTCCAAAAATAACGGTGTCATTTTTATGTGTGTGCTAGTATTTTCTCAGTTTCAAGCACTATTATTTTCACAGTTTTATTTGTGAAGATTGTAATGTGATTTATTTCATATTTGCTGTAGCAGATAAATTGTTAAAATAATTAACAATTAGAAAAATAAATTCCAATTACTATAATAGGATTTTAGTATTGAGATTTTCACAGTAAAGAGAATTTCCGTTCTTCAAGGAATCCAAGGTTTGATAACAATGTAGTTGAAACTCAATCATAATACTTTCTTGTTTTTGCTCTTTTTAGTACCTCTCTTGCAGATTCTTGTGACAACTTGTTGGTTGATAGTGGTGCCTCAAGGCACTTTACTAACTATAAAGAAGTGCTCTCTAATTTGGTTGAGAGGGAGACTAATTTGAAAATGATTCTTGGAGACAACTCTACATATCTTATAAAGGGATCTAGTTTTGTTTCCTTCCATTTGGATCATGGTAAAACACTCTCTTCAAGAAGTTTCGTATCTACTTCGTCTGAAGAAGAATCTTATTTCTATTTTTGCTTTAGAAGATAAAGGAATGAAAGTTTCTTTTATAAAGGATAAAGTTCTCTCTTGGCCGATGAGATCCAACATGAGAGATGCCTTCACTTTGGGATCAAGATGTGAAGGTCTGTATAAAGTCAATGGTAGAACTATTTATGCATTGGTCCATGACAACAATCATCAAAGTGAACTTTGACACTGAAGGTTCGCTCATTTGCACTATAAAGCATTACTTCATGTGAGAAAGATGGTTTCCGGAATGCCTGAGATTAGATCTGATCATGAGGGAGCTTGCCAAGGGTGCGCTAGTGGGAAGCAAGTAAAGGGATCATTCCCTTCGAGCAAAAGTAGAAATTTTCAGGTACTTCATCTTGTACACTCTGATTTATGTGGACCAATGCTTTTAACTTCTCTTAGTGGCTGCTTGTATTATATAGCCTTGTGGATGATTTTTCTCGCAAGACATGGATCTATTTAAAAAAAATAAAAGTCAAGCATTTAACATGTTTAAAGATTACAAAGCTTTGGTAGAAAACAAATCAAAATTTTTAGATCTGATAATGGAGGAGAGTTCACTTCAAATGATTTCATTGACCTTTGCAAAGAAGCTAGAATTAGGACCAGAACAAAATGGTGTGGCTGAGCGAAAGAATAGAACTATCATGGAAGCAGTCAAAGCCATGTTGCATGCTCAAAAACTACCAATGTTTCTATGGGAGAAGTTGCTAACACCACTGTCTTTGTTCAAAATAGATATCCCCATTGTGCCCTAAACAATAAGACTCCGGAAGAAGTCTTCTTTGGTGAAAAGTCCGAGGTTGGGCACTTGAGGATATTTGGCTGCCCTTCTACTTCCGTGTGCCAAAAGAAAAGAAGAATAAGCTAGAAGCTTCAGGTAAGAAAGGTATGTTTGTTGGTTATTGTGAAAAGCAAGAGACACTCCTCTTCCTCTTGCAAATGATGATAGCAGTGTTGTTAAAAGCGCGATTAAATCGCGCTTTTTTAAAAAAATCGCGAGTTTTTCCCTAGCCCGATTTAATCGCGCTTTTTATAAGAAAAAAGCGGGCTAAATATTTTTTGCCGCTTTTTTGGGAAAAAAACGCGCTTTTTTTTGAAAAAAACATGCTTTTTTTTTCGAAAAAAGTGCGCTTTTTTGGGAAAAAAGCTCAGGTTGGCGGGGCAGCGTGATTTATAATGAAAAATTGAAAAAAAATGAAAATTTTTTTTTTTTGTACCAAACGATTTTTTTCCGCTTTTTTCCCGCTTTTTCCGATTTTTTCCGATTCGTTCCCCGCGCCGATTTAATCCCACTCACGCTTTTAACAACATTGGATGATAGTCATGATGATAGTCAAGATGATGCATTTGAGAAACAAGAAAATCCAGAGCCTAAAATTGATCTTGTTGATGAACTCATGAAGCCCATGGATTCTCCTGCTAAAAGGAAACCCTTTATGGCTTCTTGACACCCTTCAAGATGCTAATAAACACGCTGCTCCCAGAGGAACCTTCAGGGAAAGAAATAAATCATGTTGGTTCCAACTATATGTTGTAGCCATGAGCAACATTATTCAAGTTGAACCATGCACTTTTGAAGAAGTTACGAAGGCTCAAGTGTGGAAAGATGCAATGGCTGAAGAATATGAATCCATCATCCATAATGATGTGTGAGAAGTGGTTCCAAGACCCCAAGGTAAATTTGTTGTTTCTTCTAAATGGCTGTATAAAGTTAAACATGGTGCTGATGGTAGTATCAAAAAATATAGAGCTAGATTTGTGGCTAGAGGGTTCTCTCAGAAAGAGGAAATAGACAATGATGAAATCTTTGCACCTATTGCCCAATATACAACCATCCGATCTATTATGGCCGAAACTGCTAGTCAAGGATGGTCCCTTCACCAAATGGATGTGAAGACTGCATTTTTACATGGCTTCCTCAAGGAGGAAGTATTTGTGGAGCAACCACAAGGCTTTGAAGTACATGACTGGAAAACTCGTGTGTAGACTGAAGAAAGCCCTTTATGGTTTGAAGTAAGCTCCAAGAGTTTGGCATGCCCGCACTGATAGCTTCTTGATGAAACTTGGTTTTACTAGAATTAATGTCGATCCAAATATTTACTTCAAGATAGTCCAAGGTATGCCTTTGATTTTGGTATTATATGTTGATGATTTATTTCTGACCGGTGGCAAACCTCTTATCCTTTGGTGTAATAGGGAGTTTTTTCTAAATTTGAAATGAAAGATCTTCATTGATGCACTACTTTATGGGTCTTGGAGTATGGCGAAAACCTAGTGAGATTTTCCTTTTTCAAGGAAAATATGTTGTCAAGCTACTAGAAAGATTTGGTTTGATAGAATGTAAATCCATGAATACTCCAATGGAGATGAACCTCAAGAAGCTGTGTGGTGAAGTTGCAAGTTTTGATTTGGGAAATGCTTCAGAGTATTGACAACTAATTGGGGCACTGGTGTTCTTAGTGAACACTAGACCGAGCATATGTTATGTGCTCAATACTTTGAGCCAATATATTATTAAACCAACTCATGCACATTGGATTGCTGCAAAGCATGTGCTGAGATACTTGCATGGGATTGTCAATCTTGGATTGAAATATAGTGCCATAGATGTAAAGACTACTTGGGTACTCTGATGCTGATTGGGCTAGTTACTCTACTGATAGAAAAAACACATTTGGGTGCTGCTTCAGCGTTAGGATTTGCCCTGATATCTTGGATGAGTAGGAAGCAAAAGTCTGTAGCCCTCAGCACGACTAAAGTTGAGTACGTTGCTGCTAGCATGGCTAGCTATGAGGAAGTATGGCTGAGGAAGCTCTTTGGAGAGTTGTTTGAGCATGTCTTGGACACAACAGTAATTTACTATGACAATAAGAGTGAGATCCGACTTGCAGAGAATCTCGTGTTCCATGACAAGTCCAAGCATATTGAGATCAAATATCACTATATTTGGGATATGGTGCAAAGTGGAGCAGTAAGACTCCATCATATAGCAATTGATGACCAAATCACCGACATTCTTACCAAGCCTTTGTTGAAAGGAAAGTTCTTGGTTTTTAGGGAGCTACTTGGAATGACGGATGTGATCCTTCCTAGAAAGGGTGGTCATGGCTGATGAGCCTTGGTTGTGTGAGATCCTTGTCATGTGTTGACAAGTGGATCCCCCCAAGCAGAGATGAGCCTTGATTATGTGAGATCCTTGTCATGTGTTGACAAGTGGATCCACCCAAACAGAGATGAGACTTGGTTGTGCGAGATCCTTGTCATGTGTTGACAAGTGGATGCCCCAAGCAGAGATGAGACTTGGTTGTGCGAGATCCTTGTCATGAGTTGACAAGTGGATCCCCCTAAGAAGAGATGAGACTTGGTTGTGCAATATCCTTGTTATATGTTGGCAAGTGGCAATGGCCTCAAGTGAATTTAAGGTGATGGATGAATATCCCATATGGTGATTCTTCTTCATTAGATTGTAACATCATTGTTCCAAAGCAGAGATTGCGGAGATCCTTGTGTCAGAAAGATATTCCTCCCTAGCTGAGAGGGAGTGTTGAAAATTGGCAGCGATGAATTTCCTCGCAAAAAATCTCTTTTTCTAACTATTCTAGAGTGACTCTTTAAAAATAGAAAGTCATGTCTATCATCTCAAGCATGACATTCCAAAAATAGTAAAACACTTTGCTTCAATTGGTAACCAAGTATGGATGATGGAAAATCACTTGCTTATTCTTAATCAATCTTAATTGTTCAATTTTTACTTAATTATTCTTATTATTATTATTATTATTATTAAAAAGAAATTCAAGTCACTCATTCATCGGACTCAATCATGTCATATGTAACTCCCCTCAATTAATGCATATGTTACTCTCTCTATTACTTAATGGATATGTTACACTCTCTCTTATGCGCTCATTAAAAGCATGGCATATTCCTCTTACACACTCATTAAAGCATGTCATAAAAGATTCCTCTTACGCACTCTTTAATGCATATGTTACATTCTCTCCTTTATGGCATAAGTTACGAAGGCATGCATTTCTCTCATTAATGGCATGAGTTACACTCCCTAATTGGCATATGTAACTCTTCCTCAAGGCATGTGAGTAACTCCTCCTTTACGATTCAAAGCCCTTGCTCCTATATATATGTGCCTCTCACCCTCTCTTCTCACTACTTTGTGAATTATGAAAGAAGGATTCAAATTAGAGAGAGAGTTTTGGAGAGACTTGAAAAAGAGTGTGTGTGAGAGAGAGACTTGGAGAGTAAGAGCAGAACTTGAAGGTTGATTCAGTTTTTGCATCAGTTGCTGCTACCAGTGACTTTCATGCTACAACTTATTCAGATTTGGGTGAACTTACTCATTCTCTTGATCCCTTATTGTACTTTGTATCTCTGCTGAACAATTGATATATAATAAAAGAAGAATCTGGTTAGGTTTTCCCCTTGTGGTTTTTGCCCTGGTCATTGGATCTATATTCTGTGTCTCATTCTGTTCTTGGCTGTCTTCTATTGTGCATTTGGTTTATGTTCTATGTACAATCGCTGAACTAATATTGCAACATAAAGGAGGTTTGTAATAAGTGATTGTTATAGCATAGAACTTCAGAATTTCAACAGTCATAACTCAAACTTATAAAAAAACAGCCAGGCTAAGGGAGAAGATACATTACTGAGCACAAGATAAAGCGGGACAATGAGATCCCAATGATTAGGTGAAGGACATTCATCCAAGTGTGCAACAACTAGAAGAAGATAAGGGCAGTGTGTGGCAGCAAGAGAAATCATCCAATTGTGGAGGCTGTGGCTGTACGTGGGTAGATTGAGCAAGTTGAGGTGTAGATCAGGCCATATGATGGCCGTGGAATAGACCAGATCACAGATTCAACTTCCAGTGTGACTGTATAGCAGTCTAGAGAGGCTGTACAGGCTGTACAAGTCACATCAGCAGTCAGCAAGAGGTATGTGGGGTGATTCAGAAAATTTGGGAGGGCCATACGACTTGTATAGGTGCCCCGTTTATTTCCAAGAAATCACTGTGGTTAATATTGTTTTCTGATTGGGCTATTTTCCCAGTAAGGGAGCCCTTGGATGCTTAGAAATTCATTAAATGAAAGATAGATTTTGAAGGGTAAATATTTGTGTATTTTTTTATGGAAATTTGTTGTAAATTCTGCTTCCACTAAATTATTTTTATCTGCTACATAAAATCCCAGTGGTACTTTTTATTCAGTAAAGCTGAAATTTAATTTAAATCAGCAAGGAAAATTTACTTGGAAAATATTTGACATATTCTATTAGATACCCTCTTCAGCTCCAACATTGACTTGGTCTTTATGGTGATCAACTCCACTCCATTGCATGAGGACACTCTTTATGTCCATCTTCTATGGCCATGTGCCTCACATTGCTTGTTACTGTCATGGATTTGACTGATGAGATATTGTCTAATCTTTCCCCGTGGCCACTTTCCAGCCGACCATGTGGGTATTAGAGGCCTTTTATGGGTTGACTTGTGGGTTGTTCCACCCATTATTGCACTTTATTCTATTTCATTGTATTTCAACGTAAGTTTGTCCTAGTGTCCTCCTTGGGGTTAGTGCCTCAACCTTATTGGAGTGGTATAAATACACAACCTCCTTCATTTGTAAGATCATCTCTTTCAAGTGAGTGCCTCAACCTTAGTGGTGTGGTATAAATACACAACCTCCTTCATTTGTAAGATCATCTCTTTCAAGTGAGTTTATTCATCCTTTTGCCCAAGGGCATCTACACTATTTCAATCTTCTTTTGTTGCACAATGCACTTGTTTGAAGTATTATATGTTCATCAATAAGGCGCTGTTATATTACAGCTTGTTAACTTATTGAATTAGAGTTTGTTGGATAATTCACCATAGATCCTCCACTTCATGATTTTTGTACATGGTGTCAAAGCTGGTGTGTATTTTCTTTCTCCATCTAGTGTTACTCCCAATTCATGGGTGCCACTAGATATGGTCATGTAGGTAGGAGACACGATCTGATAGTGTAAGAGGGATTCACTCCCAAATCGGGAGCTTTTGAAAATGTTTCTTCCGCTCCCGTTTTCACTCCTGCTCCCCGCTTTCGCTCCTGCTCCCAAGTAACACTGGTCGAGTTACTATGATGTCATTGGACAAGCACAGTAGATATTTGTGGGTCTGGGTCCATCAGAAGAGTTCCTTGCTATGAGATAACTATGTTGAGGTTTGCCACTTTCCCCCTACCTTGTCAAACTTTGGGGAATCCATTGTGGGGGGGGGGCGATTTTCTTAATCTTTATGCAGACATCTCCCACTATTCCACTCTTGAGGATATCATCCTTCTAGGCGACTTAAACACTCGCACAAAAAGCCTTTAGGTATCCCTCCATAATTGAGCTGAGGATGCACTCTACCTCTAGGAGATAGAGCTAGAGTCCATTGGTCTCCATAGGTGCCGACAAGACAGGAATGGGCCCCTTACAAGTTATTGGAAGCTTCTTTTGGAACTAGGGGAATCCATAGTCTATTGATTTTGAATGGGCTCGCTTGTTTCCCAGGTTTAGGTGACTTCACTTGCTTACCCACAATGGGGGGCAGGGGGGGGGGGCTATTATGGTGGATTATGTTCTAACCAAGCATGATTTCCTCCCACACATCTAATACTTCTCCATATCTCATCTCTCCTTGGAAGACCATCCCCTCCGTGCCTTCTCGCTCTCTATATCCCCTCCTAGAATACCCCCCAACCCCCTCTAATACCACCTTCCTTTTTGACTGACACTACACCAACTTCTACACCAACCACCTTAAGGAGCTTCATCCCTAACCAAGCGTGAGGTCCTCTCCACAATCCTTAAAGAGGCTACCCTTGATTCCTACCCCCATTCGATTTATTAGTATGTCCATAACCTACTGCAGGATCTCACCCATGAATTTTTGGTTTGATGATGAATGCAAATCCTTCCACAAATGGCTCTACTTTACTCTCATGCATGACCCCCCATTCTCTTCTCACTTCCGTATTGCCTATTGTCAACTTCCTCGCTGTAAAAAATGAGCATTTCTTCCCCAACGAAGATGCGAACTTTGTGCAGCCCTTTGCCACTCTCCAAAAACATTATGGCATGTCCTCCTTCCTACACGCCATAATGCCCCATTTGACCTTGACCCTCAGGATATATTCTTCCATACCACCTCACTTCATGCCATTTTCTGACAAACCCCAACACATATTCCCTCTCTCCCCTACTCATGTAATCTTTTCTTTGAGTGGGATATCAAGAGAGCAGTCAAAGTTATGAGCACGAACAAAATAGTAGATGAGGAAGGTTTTTAGGAAAAATTCTTGAAGCATGGCATCCAGTCTCTTGAGTCCTCTATTGCCGATATATTCAACCATGTGTTGATTTGGGGTAGCATCGGATGTGCTCTAGCCACGAAATGGTGGAGAGGTTGGGGCAAATGAGATCTCCAATACCCAGAAAGGGTTTGGGCAGATTCTAAACAAATCAAGATATATTAAAATAATGAATATTTTTAATGGAGTCCCTAAGTCTAAACTTAGGGAAAATAAAATATTAATGTGTATTAATATGAATTTGTGTTAGAATGGTCCAAAAGACATGGATCAAACCATATCTAATCTTAGCTGTTGATTAGGGACTTAATCTCGGCCGTTGAGATGTCAACAGGAAAAGTATAAGAGGAGGCTTGAGGGTCACCTGGAGAGAACACCAGAGTGATCAATCATTCTATTCTCTAGAGTGGGGTTTGCTAAGAGATAGAATCGGTGATTAGTTGTAGTGAGAGGCAGTGAGTACGAGGTAGAGAGGCAAGGACCGTGCCGAGAGACCAGCACAAAAGTAGAGAGAGGTAGACACATAGCCAAAGAGAGCCACACAGAGGGCAGAAGTCGGAACTACTGGGAACAACCAGAACTGGTGGGAATTGCCAGAACAGTTGGGAAAGCTGACGGAGAGGGCAAAAGTCGGAACTGCCGGGAACAACTGAAACAGTTGACATAGAGGGCAGAAGTCGGAACTGCTGGGAATTGTCGAGAATGGCCGAAACAGTCAAGAAAGCTGACGCAGAGGAAAGAAGCTGGAACTGTTGGAATAGCCAGAATTGTCGGGAATTGTCGAGAATGGCCGAAACAGCTGGGAAAGCTGACGCAGAAGACAGAAGCCGGAACTGTTGGGAACAGCCGGAACTATCGGGAAAGTTGACATAGAGGTCAGAAGAGGCTGACGCAGTTCCTAGAGGCTGACGCTTGGGTTTCTCGTGGGGCAGATTGGAGCTGAGGAGTTGCCGGGGTGTTTATCTGGGGTTTCAGCCAGAGCATCTATCTCCGAAGGAGAGGTAATACTGCCAAGATTATTCTTTGTTGGGTGAGCCGGTTTTGGCACCCAGATTGTATTTAGAAACTGCATAATAATAAAACCCTCAGATAGCTGCACCGATTTTCCTGCATTGGGTTTTTCCAGGGACATTGATCCAAAAACAATGGTGTCACTTGTGTGCTTGTTTTGTTTCCTTTAGTTGATGATCTGTAATGTGTTGAGCATGTACTTGTATTTATTTCTAGTATTTACATGGTAAATAACTCGTTAACTAACAGAACAAGTAGGTAGAAATAAATCAGAAAATACATGAAGGGTTTCTAACGAGTTAGACTTAGAAATTCCATCACCATGTAGTTTGTCCCGACTTCTGCCTTACTTGGGCAATACATGTTATCCATCTGATCCAAAAATCAAGGAGTAGTTGTGAGGTGAAAAACTATAGGACTATCATGTTGGCCACACCTTCTCTAAGCTTTACGCCACGATCTTACATTAGTAGCTTTTGGAGAAGCTAGAGAGTCGATATCTTAGAGCTAGAGGAAAGACAAGCTTTCGCTTGGGTTACCAAACAATTGACCACATCTTCACATTGAGTCATCATTGAGGAGGCTTGTCACCGCTCTTCAAAAATGTACAGTTGCTTTGTTGACTTTTCGAAAGCATTTGATATTGTGCATAGGGAGGCGTTATTCCAGAGGCTTCGAGAGATTGGCATATTTTAGACTCTTCCGATAGCTATTATGAGACTATAAGAGTTAGTTTTGGGTCGCCTCAGGGTGACACATGGCCTTTCTGACTTTATTTAGACTACCATTGAGGTAAAACCATGGTGCTGCGTCTTGTTGACCCTCTTTGCGATTTAAATTGATGAGCTAGAATCTTTCCTTTAGGAGCACATCTAAGAGGGGGATGGTTGTCTTCTACATCAAGTATTGATCTCCTTGTTTGTTTTTGCAAATGACTTGGTCTTGTTGGCATCTGCTCCCAAGGGCTTGCAGAGACATATCAATGCCTTGACCAACTTTTGTGACCTTCGACAATTGGTGATCAACCTAGGTAAAGCCAAGGTTATGATCTTAAATGCTTTGAAGAAAACTCTTACAGACATGCATTTCTACTTCCGGGAAGAAGAGATTGAAATCACCACACCATACATCTACTTGGGAGTATAGTTCATGAGACCTCGTTTTGGTATGCGATAAGCCCCCAACCTCGACTTAGCAAAAGGGTATGGTTCCTTGGCCCTTATCGAGAGACAATGCTTCTAGAGTCAGTTTCAGGACATTTGTCCAAGATCTACCTCATGGACACGATTATTAGACCCGCAATCCTCTATGGGTCTGAGATCTGGGAGCATAGCTTGGTATAGAGAAAATGGGCCTAGATGGAGAGAGTCTAGAACTTGCTTCTTAGGCGCCTCATCCATTGCAAATGTACAATTCCACAACCCATTATTTAGGTAGAGTTTGGTGCTAACCTCTTTTGCCTCAACGTCATCTTTTGCTTGGTTTCTTTCTTCCATAATGTTAGATCTTTCAGAGATTCAGCTGCCAAGAGAGACCAGTACACCTACCTTGCTCTTTGTTCCTTGAAGGCCCTCGCTTCAGCCCACCACTAAGGTTGGACACGATGTTGGTTCTTAGATGTTCCATGACTTCTCTAGACACTGACCATCTCTCGAGAGCATCTCCCCCCTTTCAGGTTCTCCCTTGTTGCATCGAGCCATCTCACACTGCCCAGACAAGTGCTGAATCAATCCATTAGAGAGGATATATATAGATTTTACATTTAGGTCACTTGGACTTGCTCTCCCCCCAACGATCAACTTGTTTCCGAAGATGTCCTTCTACCTTGAGCATTTCCTGGAGTTATAGTATGGTTTCATCATCCGCCCCCCATACTCACGTAGACATTGGATGCTCCCACCCAGGATCCCTTTTAGCCAACTTTGGGTTGGTTCTCATCGACTCTAGGTGGAGACTAACCACCATATTCCAAGATTTGATGGGATATGCCAGGTATGCCACCTTCAAGAGCCAGATACAAAGCAACACTTCATTTTTAGGTGCCCCCTATCCTATGAGATCAGAAGGGTGCTACCACTGCCTCTATAGAGATTCAGGAAGATCCCTCTTTACCTTCTTTCAATATCCTAACCAAAGATGGCCAACCCTCTTCATTAGGTAGATATTCAGACATAGATATCAAATCCTACATAACTTGCCTCACTCAAGGATGATCCAAATGATCACGTCATAATTCCAAGTTGATCTGGTTGATCAGAGCAACAAGCAACGAGTTGAGTTTCAGAGTATTTCAAGTAGTAGATCAATGAGACCTTGGTCTCCTCTCAACCCCCCTCCCTTAGGAGGCCAAGTAGTTTCCTTGAGACAGTTGCAGAGGTGTCAAACAACACATTAGATCATTCACACCCAGAGCGTCAGAGGGATTAGTTCCCAACGATTCTTGAGTGGGGTGTGCCCCCTCGACGGACTCTCCCCCCAACCCCAGTTAAACAACCAAAGACTTATCTAGAGATTCTTTCCGTCAACCTTGAATCCTAGGAGTATCCCTTGTTGTTATATCCTCCAAAAGATTGTGCAAACAAACACCTCATTGGATCCAAAGGACTCCGATAGCGAGCTAGTGTCATTGTCGCCTCCATTGCCGTCGACTATTAGATTACAGAATTCTTGACATCATTGACCTTTAGCCCTGGACTTATTCACTTAGTCTTCGACATCACTAGGGGCCTTTGATTTGGTTATATACATGTTCTTGAGGTTGTTCTATTGTTGTATCCTTCTTTAGTTCATTTTATCCCAGTTTTAGCTTTGGCATTTTCTAGGAGTCGCCTTCGCACTCTCACATTGTACTTGTACTGGATGTACTTGTTACCCACCATTTTGTTGGTGATATCCCTAGGAGAATTTTTTTCTCTAAGATGGTCCTCAGCTGACGGCCAACAACACCTTGTCGCCAGCAACTAGTTTCTTGTGCCATTGCTCTGCCACCTGAGCCAGCCATCTGTTCCCTTGCCCATATGTCATGATCGTATGTTTGAAGGTGGGCCTCCCAAACCTAAAGGTATGGCTTGTCATTTGGTAATTGAGTATTGTAGTTTACTTATCATGGAGACTCTTGGGCATGGATTAATGGGGGGATTCGGCGGAAAGAGAGCGCTAGGTCTGTGCTCCTGCGCCTAGACCTCTTTTGGATGTTACTCTTGGGTCCTAGTCCCGCGGGATCTCTTTTATTGACCTTTGGGCTTTAGGGATGGTAATACATGGGAAACCCTAATTTTGGTTGCGTGGTCTCGCTCCTTCCACAAATATCACTCCACTTCTGTTCATTACAACCCCATTCATCATTCTTCTCACCTCAGTCCACATACCTCCACTGGGTCCACATAGGGTTAGCCTCCCCTTCCCCTTGCCCACTCCTTGGGTTCGGTCTAAAATGATGCCCCAGAAGTTGATGCAGCAGAAAAGAAAAGTATTATTGGCCACATTCAACAGGGAAATGTACCACAAAATGCAAAAGATGGCCGAGACAAACACATTTAGCATGTGGACAAAAACTAATGCATGAGATCTACCCCATCCTCATGGCCATCACCCTGGTTCCTATAGTCCCTAGATGAGCCTCCTTATCATTCAGGAACCCATGATTGACCCAACCATTGGTGGGAAATGAACCACCCTACCTTAAAACTAGGATATCCATTGTTGTACCTTACACATCATGCTCTTATCCCTTGAGCCCCGAGCAGTTAATCCAAGAAAAATCATAAAATTTAAAAGGCATATGAAGAAGGGTGGAAAAATCATGGCAGGGGTAACTCATGTACCACGTTTGCTCCCTCATATACATTATATACCCTAGTGTGGGCTTCCCTTCATTAGCTACCCTTGTGCCTCGACATGTGGCCTAGGATTGCCCCTTTTCATCCCCTATTTCGTTCATCACTTTATCACATGCCACCACCATTTGAAGGATGTACCTTGGGTATATTATCCCCTTTAAAGGTAGAAGCCACCTAATAGGGTACTTGGTTAACCCCCCTTGGAGCTTGGAGACATTAGCACATACCAAAGCCCAGTATGGAAGGGTATGCCATTATGAAGTGCCCACCTGTTCTCCATGGTTTGTAAGCTCTTTATCTCGATTTCTTTATATGACCTGTTGTACTAGAAGGCAAGGGACGCATTGGATCTTATGCAGTATTGTAGATGGTCTCCATTTTGTGTTTGGTCTCCCTATACGGGGCCCTAACCCTCCAAAGGGCTACACTGACACATGTAGGGTGTGTGTAGAGAGCCATGGGTCTCCACAACAGTAGGCAACATTCCATGGATCCCCAGAGACATTCAAAGATTGCTCGAGATTCACTTATTGGATGAGGAAGATGGAACTGGTTCACCATGCCTAGCGAGCCCCACAATTACACCATGCACTTGGCAGATGACCCGAGACTTGTATGATGATGTGACATCACTTATACCATCATCTGAGCCCTTGCAGATGATCTACAAGCATCTTCGATCTATTTGGAGACCCATGAGGTTGCTTGTGTGCCCCCACACCCATTGGGAGCACCACAAGTTTATTATTTGGAGAACAAGGGGCCAAGCCCTTGTCCACTACTTTTGGGAGTTCTATCTTACATTATGGCACATATGGACTTCATCAAGCCTCTTAGAAGGCCCAACGACATGCACTATTGATCATTCGACCTCTTGAGAGGCTTATTCTTTTGTTTATGAGCAATTATTTTTGTGTGCTTGTCACCAAAAGTTAGTTATTTTGCACATTATTTTATTCTAGGGGCTAATGTAGGCCTAATTAGCTAAATCAAACTCATTAGAAGTGTATAAATACAAGCGATGTGAATTTATTTTAACATCATCAGTGGGTTGGACTTGTATCTCTTTAGAGAACTTCGCTATCCTTCTTGGAGGACGAATCTTTGGAGAATGGAATGAATTTTGATGTTTGGATAATTTTCTCTTGTCTTGGAGCTTCTTGATTGGCAAAGTTTTGATAGTTGGATATACTCTTATACATGTAAGTGCGATTTATTGTTATTCTTTCTTTCTATTTTGTCACATACATTGTTGCTGGGATTTCGCTATACTAGGGTTAATTTACTGCATCCATTTATGCAAAGCTGTGGAAATTCTATTTCTAGATAGTGGTGCTTCATGTATGGGCCATGTGTAATGAGTGAATGTTCCCATAGATGTTTCATCATTGAAATTCATCTTGATAAGCCTTCTATTTGCAAAACAAAGTATAAAGTCTTTGAAGTTGATTTTGTTGCTACCCTAATGCTAAGCGAAGTTGTTTTTGAGGCCTCCTTGACATAGAAAATCCAAAGTCCATAGTCATAATTCATCTTGACTCAAATCTCCCCAAAGGATTAGGCATTGGTCCACCATAAGGTGATCACCTTAAACCTATTTTTCCTCTCCATCACTTCTTTTCTAGGACTAGTCGCATAGGTCACCTAGGGCATTAATTATCTCACAATCTAGCCATCCAAACACTTAGATTTTTGGTCCATAATTGCACTGGTGTGTCCTTAAGAAGCCCTCCAAATTTCATGAGATTTCGATAGTAGGATCTTGAGATATCGCAAGCCCTAGCTTGAAGACCGATTCTTTCCCCTAGTTTCCTTAGGCTAGAAGCCTCATTGGGATCATTGCATTAAATTTCATTGAAAATTCCCTCCTTGATCCCCTTCTCCTCCTTGATTAGGTCAAGTATATCATTGGTTGCTAAATCCTACCCCCTTGGCCTAACCCCAGGTCCACTTGGTCCCGTGTGGTTCCACACACTAATAAGGATAATTCTTCAAAGATCACTTGGAAGCCAAGTTTCCACAAGGATTTTAGGAGCTAAGAATATTCTTGACAAATTATATGCTCAAACCTTAGCTCTTAGAATTTCCCTTAGCCCTTCCTAGAGTGCCTTTCATCTTGCTCCCAAGGCAAGCAAGCCATATATCTGAGCTTCTCTTGTGAATAGGATTTTAGGATCACCTCTCATTCTATCATTGATCCATTGGTTCATTGAATTCGTGATCCTTATTATAGTGGGTCTCCTCCCATCGGTGGAAGTTCGTAAAGAGTAGGGAGCCATAGCTGAGGTGACAGTGGGCTATTGCTCCATTGTTGCCCTTAATCTGGTAGTAGCGCTCAAAAAATCCCCTTTAGGACCCTTGCTAGTTTGAACAATAACAATACACTTCAATCCCATTGATCTACTTTTGTGGCCATTTGTTGGACATTAATAAATTTATCTTATCTTACCTTATCTTAATCTAGCACTCTTCAAGGATTTTTTTAATCATATCTGAAATCAGGTTTGTTTATCACCCTATTTTTTGGACAGCAATCAATTGCTAAGGTTTTTACCTTTATCTTCACCAATGTGCCCGAACTTATCTGCTTTTTCTTGGTTTCTGCAATTTGGATCCCTCCTTAAGGTAAGTATACAATTTTTGCTCATTATTTCAGCCACAGGCCATTGTAGATTTGCACTAGTATTTTCACATCCATGGATGGAAGGTTAATTTTTCCACACCTCAGTGGGGGCTGTTATGACAAAATCTTGCACCTTAGTGCAAAGCCTCATTGGGCGACTAAGACAATGAGTAACATGGGAGAGACACCATTATCACCATAGGCTTCCATAATAGATCATAGGGATCAAATGATTTAGTCAAACCACATCAAGAGCTCCCTAAGGCATCTACTTCTATCACCGCTACACAAGAGAATTAACGATTAGGGTCTATGGACGTTTTGGAAGGTGATTTCCAGATTTGAGTTCAAAGGGTCCTATGGATGTTCTAAGGGCTTACGTCAACCAATATAAGCCAAGAAAGGTCCCCAATGTCATGTCCCTTCCTAAATCATTTTGGAACATGATTTATTTTTGTATTATGGGGCCAATTTTGGAGTTAGTGGACCTCATTCGATGTTATTAGGAGATTAGACTAGGAGAAGATGTTTTGTTTTGTAGTTAAGATACACATGGGTGCCACTCTCACTAGGGAATTACGCACTCCCTAGTTCGATATGCATGGAGGGGGATAATTTTTGCATGGTGTTGGTTAAGTGGGGCCCACGATGGAGTACGAAATGGAGGGAAAAGTACCCCACGAAAACTATATAAGGAGGGTAGCTCTCCTCGTCTCATTCATTCATGAGTGTATATTGATTTCTCTTGGTTGCTCGAGTTGCTTAACCGAGTCACTAGCTGTTTAACAAGAGTTCTTCAGGTGAAGAGCTCACCCTTTCTTTGGGGGACTTCGAGTGCCACCCTAGGAAGGTTCCTTCATTTCTTCTGGAGGAGAATCACATTGTGGTTTCCAGCAGTAGCATTTCCTTCTAGGTGGTGTGTATTTCTGGAGGATGCAGTGAGAGTGGAGGCCAAGTTGTTTGTGGAGCTGAGTAGTGGAGTTTTGTTGTGAGATTTTCTGGAGGAGAGGCTAAGGAGGATTGTCAGCCTTTGGGGGAGTTTGGGAGCTGATTGAGCTGCTGGTTTGATAGTGTGACCTTCGCATTACCTGGGCCAGCACAGAGGCAGTGTTTGGGAGCTCATTTGGTGGGTAGAGTATGAACCCTTGAAGCTGAGATTTGCTGTGGAGGTTGGAGGACTTATTCAGGGTGAAGTTTGCTCACTTTCCAGAGCTTGGAGGAAGACTTTGTGGCCATTTCTTCTAGGCCGTATCTCTGAAGCTGTTTGGAGGGCGTAGGCCATAAAGGAGGTTGAATTTGGGAGGTTGGATTCATGCCAAACCCTTTCTGGGTTTTTGTGGGTTTTGACCAAGGAGCTTGTGGCTGAAGTTTTATCATTTTCCGAGCAACAGAGGCAGGGTTTCTTGCGGCTCCTTTTCCGCCAACAATTACTGTTATTGGGAGACAATGCAGAGCTTTAGAGGAGCAATCGATTTTTAGCATTTGGGATTACTATTGACACCTGGGTCCTATCTAGCTCGCCCTTGAGGCAAGCTCAGGTGCTTTTCCCACACTATTATACTTGCTCCATTCATAAATAAAATGGTTCAGTTGGTTCTCATTTCTGTTGTGTATTGAGTATTTGCTGATCGTTTAATTTTTTTGTGCATAAATTGAATTTGCTTTTGTATATCACTGTTTGTTTAAGTTTGGAACATTATAATGGTAACAAAGCTTAGATTCTGGCTCAGTCGTGGGGAAACTTTTCTATGAGTGAAGAAGACCGACAAAATATTACTTACAGAAGGAAGAGGTACCGGAGCAAGGAAAGGGAGTTGGAGATTACTCTAGACACAGAGGATCATGGGAAGACTGCAGTAGCAGAAGATATGGGTGAGCCTAAGAGCAAGGAGGAGATGGCCTTCGATAGCCTCTTGAAGGCTTTGAGTGATTTGGGAAAGGGGCAGAAGGAGACGCTGGAAGAGATCAAAATGTAGAACCGGGAGCGAAGCACTCACCAGGAGTTCGTAGTTGGAGAGACTTCTGTGGCCTCTCAACAGTTCGATCATCTTTCTCCCACTGCACTGCGGCCATCCTCGAGTGAGCCAACTCGAGCTACTTTACCCTCTTTTATACCTTTGGCGCAAGGAGAGATTGGTGGAGGTGAGGATCCATCGTTGATAGGGGAGCATTTGCGGGAGTGGCAGTCCATGGGGGCAGACTTCAGAAAGGCTTTGACCTCCAAAGACTTTTGCAAGCTCAAGCAGAATGAGAAGGGGAAAGGCTATGGTACACATAACTATGAGCTAGATCGTTCTATTTTGAAAATGTATTTCCCTACATATGATGGCACTTCCAAGTGCACAACACGTGCTTGGGTGGAGAAGCTGGATACATCCAACTGAATCAAATGACAGAGGTAGAGGCCATCAAGATGGCCACATTGCACCTGGAGGGGGAGGCACACGATTGATGGTTTCATGGCTCCCATGAGGATTTCACACGGAGAGTAGTGGAGCGCTTTGATTAGAAGTATCCAAAGGCTCACTTCAGAGAGTTGACCCAACTCCGACAGAAGGGCATTCGGAGCATTATATCTCGGAGTTTTTGAGAGTCTCAGTCATGGTGCCTGATTTGTTAGATGTGAGGAGTATACACATTTGTAAGGGTTTGATAGAGCCATTGCGAGGATTGATGAAGTCTCGCAAACCATCTACTCTTTTGGAGGCAGTATCTTGTACTCGGGATTTGCAGGCGGCCATCCCCAAGGCTCGAGCTCCATTTCCTGCAGGCACTGCCTACCCTCAGAATGGAAGTGACACTCGAGCACCCACAGTGCAAAGGGAAGCCCAAGGGCGTGGTCAGTTGGATGACGAGACCAGAAGAGACCTTAGGAGGAAGAAGGTATGCTTTACTTGCCAAGATCCTTGGGCACCTGGTCATCGGTGCATAGTAGGAAAGGCCCATTACATTGAGGTATTCTCTGATAGTGATTAAGAGGATGATGAGGAGTTCGAGTTTGGTGGCGAAGACAATGATGAGCCAATGGGGAAAGGACTACCACTACCACCTCAGGGAGGAGCATCCTTCACACCAGTAGGGGGAGACCTAGTTTCTTTGTGCGAGATTCCCAAATTTTTGACTTTGAGGATCAAAGGTACGGTATAGGGGCAACGTGTCTTAGTCTTGGTAGATAGTGGGGCCACCCACAATTTTATTGATGCTTAGATGGTCCAAAGGAGGGGCATCACCACTACAGAGTTTGAGGGGTTTTCAGTCCTAATAACAGGGGACAAGACTATGCAGTGCACTCGATATGTTCCTACTCTGACAGTGACTATGGGGAACTATTCGATGAAAAACCACTTTTTCGTGGTGGATGTACTAAACACCAATGTGGTGCTTGGTGTCCAATGGTTGTATTCCCTTGGTTGGGTTGCCACTGATTGGAAACTGTTATGAAACTAGCTCACAAAAAGATAGAAAATATAGATCAATGACTTCAAAATCAACCTCTTCGAGGGGGCAACCTCCTTTACATTACACAAATGAACAATTCATGGATGATATAAATGACAAGACCTCCTTTCTATATATAGGAGTCAAAGGGGTCCTAATACAATCAGAGCCTACATAACAATAATATTGTCGAGGCACAACAATAACAATAGTAGGCTTCTGTGGGGCATAATAATAACAACATGGGGAGTATATGGGCACAATAATACAATAAGGGGTTTGCACTAATAACAATAAGGGGTTACACTAGTAGTATAGGGACTTAACATGCCCCTTTCCTTCAAAAAGTGTTGTCCTCAAAGCTTGAGTAGTTCTGGATGCTTCTGTATAAAATTCTCATCCTCCCATGTGGAATCTTCAGTGGGTAAGTTCTTCCACTTGATGAGATTCTCTGAAATTGATCGATTTCGTAGCTGTCATTTTCTTGTTTTTGTGACTACTTCAGGTTCCAATATGATTTTTCCTTCCTTGTCAAGTTTTGGCAATATTGTTTGAACTGGGATCTTCTCGCATATAATTTTCTTTAAGCATGAAATATGGAAAACTGGGTGCACTCGGGAAGATGCAGGAAGATCCAATTTGTATGCCATAGTACCAATCTTTTGTAACACTTTGTACGGACCATAATACTTTGGTGACAATTCATTGTCTTTCTTAACTTGCTTGAGGGAAATTTGTTTGCATGGTTGTAGTCGTAGAAATACCCAGTCGTCTACATCAAAACTTCTTTCGTTGCGATGTTGATCTGCTTGTTGTTTCGTTCTATTTTGTGCCAAAGTGAGGTTATCCTTTAAGAGTTTGAGAACTTCTTGTTGATGCTCAATGTGATCTTCCACTGCTTGAACTTTGGAATTGTTTTTTAAAGATGATGTGATGGAAGGTGGATGATATCCATAAAGTTGCATAAATGGGTCATTTTTGCTGTGGTATGGAAGGAAGTGTTATACCACCATTTAGCCAAAGGCCACCACTTGACCCATTGTGTCTATTTATCAGATACAAAGCAACGAAGATATCCTTCCAAACATTTGTTTGCTATCTCAGTTTTCCCATCAAATTGAATATGATAAGATGAGCTATGAGCTAACTGAGTACCCAAATATTCCACCTCTTGTACTAATAACAATAATGGGTTACACTAGTAGTATAGGGACTTAACATGCCCCTTTCCTTCAAAAAGTGTTGTCCTCAACGCTTGAGTAGTTCTGGATGCTTCTGCATAAAATTATCATCCTCCCATGTGGAATTTTCAGTGGGTAAGTTCTTCCACTTGATGAGCTTCTCTGAAATTGATCGATTTCGTAGCTGTCATTTTCTTGTTTTTGTGACTACTTCAGGTTCCAATATGATTTTTCCTTCCTTGTCAAGTTTTGGCAATATTGTTTGAACTGGGATCTTCTCGCCTATAATTTTCTTTAAGCATGAAATATGGAAAACTGGGTGCACTCAGGAAGATGCAGGAAGATCCAATTTGTATGCCATAGTACCAATCTTTTGTAACACTTTGTACGGACCATAATACTTTGGTGATAATTCATTGTCTTTCTTAACTTGCTTGAGGGAAATTTGTTTGCATGGTTGTAGTCGTAGAAATACCCAGTCGCCTACATCAAAACTTCTTTCGTTGCGATGTTGATCTGCCTGTTGTTTCGTTCTATTTTGTGCCAAAGTGAGGTTATCCTTTAAGAGTTTGAGAACTTCTTGTTGATGCTCGATGTGATCTTCCACTGCTTGAACTTTGGAATTGTCTTTTAAAGATGATGTGATGGAAGGTGGATGATATCCATAAAGTTCCATAAATGGGTCATTTTTGCTGTGGTATGGAAGGAAGTGTTATACCACCATTTAGCCAAAGGCCACCACTTGACCCATTGTGTCTATTTATCAGATACAAAGCAACGAAGATATCCTTCCAAACATTTGTTTGCTATCTCAGTTTTTCCATCAAATTGAAGATGATAAGATGAGCTATGAGCTAACTGAGTACCCAAATATTCCACCTCTTGTACTCCAAAGAAACATTTGGAGCTTTTTGCATATAATTGTTTCTCCGCCAAAAGTTTGAGCACCCTGTCAACATGTTGAACATGATCCTTCCAAGACTTTCTATAGATTAATATATCATCAAACAATACTAACACAAATTTTCCAAGGAAGGGTTTGAAAATGGAATTCATCAAACCTTGAAATGTAGAAGGTGCATTGGTAAGGCCAAAAGGCATGACCAAAGATTCATAATGACCCTCATGAGTTCTAAATGTTGTTTTTGGAATGTCTTCAGTCTTCATTATGATTTGATGATATCCTGAACGAAGATCGAACTTGGTGAAGTAAATTGCTCCATGTAATTCATCCAATAATTCATTAATGACACGAATGGGAAATTGATCTTCAATAGTAAGCTTGTTGAGCTCCCTATAATTCAGACACATGTGCCATGATCCATCCTTATTGTGCAACAATACTACTCGAGCAGAGAAAAAACTTTGACTAGGTTGAATTATACCAGCCTCTAGCATTTTTGCAACCATATGTTCAATTTCACTCTTTTGGACATAGGGATATTTGTAAGGCCTGATATTTGGAGGGAACACTTCCTGGAATCAAATGCATAATATGATCATGATCAGTGTTGATAATATCGGTATCGGCAATATATTGGTGAGGGTCCAGAAAATATCTTATCGGCAATATCGGCGAGGGTCCAGAAAATATCTTATCGGCAATATCGGTGAAAATATCGGCAAAATATCGGCAAATATCGGCAAGCATTAAAAATGCATAATATATTCATTTTTTTCATATTTTTAAACATATAAAGCAATAACAACATGAAATAAACACATTGGCACATAAATATGAAGAAAACACTAATATATATGATGTCAAATAGAAATGATATATCAAAGGCGATACCAAA
>APFE030509350.1:171000-210530 GCA_000404065.3 Pinus taeda | reverse complement strand
AAGAGAGAAAGTCATTAAAAATCATGTTTATCTCTGGGTACGCAGGTTCTCTCTACCTTGCCTGTGTGTACGCATCCCAAGCTCATTGTACCTGCGTATTTGTACGCTCTGTAAGTCAAGGGATGGGTGCGTACTCCTGTAAAGGTCAAAAGGCGCGAGTTTCATCTTAAAAAAGTTACTTGTGGTCACTTCTAGAGCTTTCTGGAAGAGTGTTTGACGTGTATTGAGCGCCTCCAGATGGTTCATGCATCCCTATGATAGAGGAACTTATCCCATCAAGAGAGGAGCAACCCCATCCAAAAGAGGGAGTATCCCATTGATGTTGGAACTGAATAACTTCCTCTAGAACACTATAAATACAGGCATTGGGCCAAGGGAGGGAAGGTTGAAAGCTGAACATTCAAAGGGTAGATGCTGCTGGAATTAGGACTTCCATTGTAAGCTTGTGAGGAGAGATTACCATCCTTTCTTGTTTCATTTGGAAGTGGGTGAGCTTGTCAAAGTAGAGGAAAACTCTTGCTAGACCCTGGGAGGAACTTGCACAACATCAAGGCTCAGGTTGTAATGGTTTCTTTTGTTTCCTTAATACAAATAAGTCCATTCTTCTCAATGATTTGTTTTTAATGAATTGTTTCATATACTCCTTGGTCTATATGTTGAATATGTTTTTTTTTATGGAATATTCAGGTGTTATGTAATCGTTTGATTGTTAGTGTATGCATGGAAGTGAAGGAGGAGCTCATCTGGATCGACGAGGCTAGACTACTACAACAGCGTTGGACTTTAGGTAGGATCGAAAAACACTTGGTTTCTCATATGATAATGCATGTTTAGAGAAGGATTTCTCTTAATTGTCTTGTTTGTCATTAGAGAGTCTTAGGCTCCTAGGGAGGTTAGTTTTGTCAGCAAAAATAACTCTTTCCGCATGACAGAATGGTTTGGGGTTTCTTCCATCGGGTGGGCAGTAGCAGTGGACCAGTCACCAGGCAGTTGAATTTCAAGTATAACTATTTGTAAGCGGACGCCATCGGCAGCGCTGGAGGAGAAGAAAAGGGAGAGGAGGCATGGAATTTGATGACCAAATTTCTACTCAAATATAGTTAAAGAAAAATTGCAAATTTCAAATACAAAACTATCAAAATCTTTTTTATACTTGCTTTAGGCAAGTTATTTCAGTAGGTTATATTATTTTTGGTTTTAGCAAAAAACATTTTTTCGTAAGATTGCCCGCTTGAATTGGTTATCTGTCACGTGCTTCTAAAGGCCCCATGATTGAGTTGTGGGTGTCACGATGTATTCAGGTGGATAGAGTCTAGACTCGCCTAGAACTGTTCACTTTCTTGGCTAATCCGTCACGTGCTTGTCAAGGCACTATGCTCGAGCTGCGGGCGTTACGGTGTACGCTAGAGTTAGTGTCTGCTGAATCCTACAGCAAAGGATATTAGTTTTGAGAAGGAACCAATAAAACCATAATAACTATTTCAGTTCAAACGTTGAACCCAAGCCATGGCAGTCAACTACCAAACATATGTGAGATTCTAAGACAATTGCATGCCACAACTGTTTGGAGAATAATTACTAGCAATTGTCCCAAAAGGTACAAAGAGAGGCTGATAGGATTATTAAATTGGAATTGCAAAATTTAGTTACAAAATGAAATCTGATCTATGAGGAGCTTTGGGGGCCTATAGAATACAAGAGAATAGCAGAAATTTTTCAGTAAACATGTTAGTTGCATACTGATCATCTTGGTGGTTGGAGACAAAATTGGTGTTTATACTATTTTCCACAACTTATTCAATAAATTATCATATTCATGAAACTTAAAAAATATATATTATACATCAAAGTCTATAAAAAAATTATTAAAACAACTACACAATACACCTCTACTTGCTTTTAATAAGACTCACTATTTTAAATTTATAAAAATTAATTCATACAACAGTAATGAACTTTAAAAAAATATAAAATTCCATATATATATATATATATATATAATAAAATATATATATATATATATCTTATTATATATATCCATAATATTATATATATAATATAATTAATAATTATATTATATATATATATATAACATAAAAATAGAAAACAAACACCAATAACATTTTAAAAATGGTCAAATGACGAATACATAAAGGATAAAAAATATAAAACAAAATAAAACCAACACATAATCAAGACACGCAGTTGACTTTGTTGATATACAATATTGTCACAAGATTATCACTAGGAAAACCAACTCTCTTTCCTCAGCATCATACTCCTTCATAAATAGTTTTTCCAAATAAAAACTATGGCTTGGCCAACAAATAAATGTCACTGTTAAAACCTAGTAGCAGGCCTCAGCACCACTATGCCCATAGCCAGTATTTTTTCCTCTGCAATATGACCAACCTTAGCCCTATTATGCCCTCTATAGCTTTGATCAATACAATGTGAAGCCCTAACTCATCAATTCAACATAAACATCAATAAAAGACACTCTTACTGCATCAGACTCTAATTGGACAATTCTCATTCAACCATATGTGAACATGCAAAAAACTTCCACTGTGAACTCTATGGCAATTCAGGGCTAATGGTAGCAAGAAATAATTATAACAATGACAATGCATCTAGAAAAATGTATATAACAATTATTGCATAACTCTAATTTTGTTATGCTCTCAACAATGTGTCACTCGGTAGCAATAATACTTTAACAACAAACACTTTGTTTCTGCCATCAATAGTACATGCAATCAATTCCTTCTCTACATATGCAGGTAGCAATTTATCTGAGGATCTCTCAAATGCACAACATTGTCAATCACGCAGCCTGTAATCGTACTATGCATATGAGCACACTTTGATTATGCCCATTGCATAGTAACTTATTCAATGTAATTCAACGAACAATCTTGGTGATTACAATAGCCAGTCACCTTCTTCAGTGACATAATATCATATGGACTACTTTACCCTCACCTCCTTAATTCAGAGTTTTTACTTTTGTAGATAAACCCCCTTAATGACTAATAATATAAGACTTGTATGATTTCAATGTGGCCTCCAAGCAACCTTAGTTCAACAAAGGAAATGAACCAATGAAACCTTTGCTTATTAGTGCATGAAATCATAGTTGGACAATCGTTGCTTGCCGACTGCTTCACACTATTGTATGTGAGCTCTGGTTGCAATGTCTCAAGTAGATTTATGTGCCACTAATTGATTCACTATTCTGCTATTAAAATCATCTTCTTGCCACTAATCCAAATATACTCCTTTATCACTGAAGCATTTATCACTTCCACTCCTTAACCATGACTTCAATCTTCCCTTGAAACTTTCTCAAAAACTGGCTTGAATGTTACATCTTCAGAAAATCTTTGAGTCAAGTCAGATCACCCAAAATATCTTCCATAATATGGTTGACGTGGATAAAAGAAATAAAAGTAAAATAAAATCCAATAATTCCATCCATCTCTAAGTGCTTGATTGAACAGTGAACCATTGAGCACATAAGACTTCCATTTAAGGTACCAACAAGGCAAGGGAAGGCATTAGGGAAAAAGTTCAAATGGAAGATGGATTGGTGATGAGACATGCTTTTGAGCAACTCATCAACCAAGATTTTTGTGGCAAGGAATACGACACTCCTCATCTTTGAATGGTGGTCATATCCATAGACCAAACTTGTCAGATTCATCATTCATGGTGATGATGAAATTGGTAGAAAGCCGAAACTAACTGTAATAAAGAATGAGTCAATGAGTTTTGGCTAGGGTTTAACCACATAACTTAAATCAAGAGTTCAGCTGGTGATTTGAACTTTAACATGAATCAATAGATCCAAAGCCTAGCTGAGCTACTAAAAAGTTCTGAGCAAATTGAATTTCACCTAGAGAAGTTAGTTGCTGTGCTGAATATTTGCTAAACTAAGTCAAATTTTAAGAAAGGTTGAAAGTTTATACATATAGATTCAAGGTTAAGGTTAAATGGCTTTATCCTAATTCTTCAATCAGTTTGCATGGCCTCCTGAGAGGTCTATTCCATTATACACAACACATATTCTTGCCAAGTAGGAAAAGAATTTCTGGCTGCTCTAAAAATTGTTAGATGATATGACAGCAACATTCCATCTACTTTTTTGTATCATATGACCATTCTCTATACAACTGTTAGACGATATGACAGCAACATCCCTTCCACTTTTTTGTATCATATCTTGTCTATGCTGTTACTTATATGGCCTAATCGAAATGTTCTGATAACTAATATTTCAGAGTGAATATGACTGGGAAATGTAGCTTGATAACTAATATTTCAAAGTGAATATGACTAGGAAATGTAGCTTGCCTTAATTGATACTTTTACCTGGAATGGGAATTATCTAGCAGTTATCCATGCCATTTCCTTACTGTTCTCTTTATCTGGCTGAATTTCATGTAACGATATATAAAGTTCCATGTTAAACCAGCTATCTGCATAGGTCATGCACAAGGCATGTTCTTGAAGGAAAGCTTTAGTCCTGCCATACAATAAATTCAAATCAAATCAAATAAAAATGAATGTGACTGATAGCATAAGTTGTTGAAGAGAAGCCATGTTGCACAAGGCATGTTGTTGAAGGAAAGTCATGTTGCACAAGTTATGTTTTTGAAGGAAGTTCTTAGCTCTGAAGTACAATAACTCCAAATAAAATGAAAATGAGAGTGACAACATTTTTTTGGTATGCCAAAGCAATTTTTCTTTTGATCTGTATGCCAGCCATTTGCCTTCTGTATAATTAATCATTAAAATAATCTGTAAACATGGATCCTCAGAATAAAAAGATTCACTTGTCCAAGAAATTCAGGTGGTAATGTCACCAGTGTTTGAGGTGATATTTGAAATACTATATGATTGGAATTACAATCTTCATATAGTACCATTGTTCTAGTAGTAAATGGAAGCAATTATTAGGTAAGTCTGCAGAACATAGAAAAGATCAAGAAGACATTCTACAGGAAAGCATGACAATAAGCAGAGGGATACCAATACCATATAAAACCTTTAATAGAACACGAAGAACATGTCTTTGAAGGCATAAAAGCTGTGGTAAACCAAGTGAAACATTTACCATTGATGAGTGAACTGAATAGTAGGAGAATGACTGTTGCATTTCACTTTAACATATGGTTTACACATGGAGATGTGCTTGGTAGGTTATAACTAAACATATATACAATGAAAGTATTCGTTGGCTTCTAAACATATGTACAATAAAAGCATTCTATCACATATAGTTGTAATTGAGAATAAGAAGCTAATCATATATGCATGATGGGCCATGGCATTGGCAACACCAATTAGTGTTTATTGTTGTGCCATATTGTGTGAGTTGTTCTTGTAATTGATGCCGCATTTGCCTGTGTCCATCTCTTTCATAAATGTGAATTGTTAGCTTAAGTATTTTTCTTATTCTCTTTAACAATTCAATTGTTGGGCACAAACGGTAAAGCGACAATGATTGTTGTGGCAAGATCCTTGTCTGCATATCTCGTAAGGTTAGTTCCTGTTGCTGGATTTCTTCGCAACATGCATACAACATTCGTAGGTAGCCTGTATCCATACCTGTTGCCATCAAAAAAGGAAACATTGTAAGTGACAATGGATATGTTTGACAATTGTGTTTGAATATATAAAATAAAATAAATGATTCCAACAAGTATAAAAATCATATGAAAGTAAATGTAATAGCAAGAAAATGTATGTGAAAGTTTGTTATGTAGTGAGTGGTGTTTACCATGTGTGTAATTTTGGAAGACAGGTTGTACGATTGGCTAAAGTGTATTATCCTGAATAGATTTTGATGCAAGCAATGACTCTTCTTGTTGTCTACGCTGAAGATATGGATTCTTGTGCATTTGTGCAATGCCTGAGAATGGGAATGCTAGATTGATGTGTATGTCTGCCAATGACCGCACTCTTGAAATTGCAGTAAACGTTAGCCCTTGGCGTTCTCTGGTGCTGATGTCCACTGTTGCTTTGTCTAATGTCATTCCTTGTGACTTGTGGATCGTTAAAGCCCATGCCATCTGAAGTGGTATTTGATGGCATGTACCCCTTGTGATGGGAGAAATAGGTACATATGTTGGGTGTGAAATGTCCCATGGTGTTCCTTTGTATTGTTTAAATTCGACAACCATGAAGAATGGTAATTCTGGGGGCTTTGAATCAATTGAATAAAATATTGAGATGACCTTTCCAAGTGTGCCATTGACGAGGCCTGGATGTACCCATAAGTTGCTGGTGAGCATAACTTTTTGTTCATTGCATAAGAGCACTTTTGGAGGCAGTTGTTCATCTTCTGTTGTAGTAGGAGTCTTCTGCCTTTGTTGTTCTGCAGAACAAACCGCTACTAGGATGTTCAATTTTTTAAGCATTATCTTATTATGTAAGACAACTGAGTTGTTTGTTGCAAGTAGGTGCATGGATTCTTCAAATATGCATTTTTATTCATTTGTAAGAGATGAACTTGTTCTTGACATTAGGTGCTGCCAATATTCAAGTGTATCTATTCCATTCCGAAGATTTGCAAGTATTTGCCGGAAAGCAACCTGGGATGGGCTAGTTCCTTGTTGACGGAAAATGGTTGAAAGTGTTATGAATATGTCGAAGCTGCGCCAAAGTGCAGTGCCACGTGATGTCCCAGCGTATAAAGGAATGCCTTTTACAGGTGGTAGTTGGCCTAAATCTCCGACAAGGATAATTGAGCGGTTACCAAAGGGTGCACTCTGATGAACAGGAAATGCCTCTCTTAGACGATCGTCAATGTGAGAAAGCATTTTGGGACCAATGAAAGTCATTTCATCAATGAGAATGTATTCTACATGACGAAGTTGCTCTTGCAGTTGTAGGAGTGGTTGGCCTTCGAGAGGATGCATTGTTTGGATAGGGATAGGAAGGGCAGAGTGAATTGTGAGGGCATTTATGTTGAAAGCTGCAACGCCGGTTGGTGCAAGTAACAATAAAGGGTTTTTGTTTGCTGGTGAGTTTTCGACAAATTCTTGTTGCAGACATTTAATCAAATGGGATTTTCCTGTGCCAGCTGTCCCTTGTATGATTATTCTACGTGGTGGTTTTGGCGAAGGGGCTTTGAAGTGTGAAAAAATAGTGGTAAAATCTATGTTTTGGGTAGGGGATAATGTGTGATCATGGGGAAGGTTGGAAAAAGAATGATGTTGGTTTTGAATGGTTGAGTGGTTGAATTCAATGAAATTTATGGCAGTTTCCTGCAAGGGGGGAGGGATAGTATTTTGTGACCAATTGTGGTTGACATCGAAGTCGCGGTAGCCAATCATGTCGAGGTCATCAATTGCAATATTGTAACCTGGGTGCAGCTGAGAGAGGATTTGCCATTCATTCATCTGCATGGAATCAGGAGGGGTGTGCGAGGTAGTTTGATCTTCAGTAGGTCGGATTTGTGGGTTCTCAATTTCTCGATGGACATGCCATGGTGTATATGTACCCTTTTTTTGTTCCCAGTGGACGATAATTTCTGCATCAGTTGAACCAATATCACCAGGGAGTGTTCGGAAGGGGAAATACAATAGTAATTCACTCCAGCAGAAGGTGGCATAAGAAGGATTAGCAGAGGAAGGAATGACATTGTAATAGGGAAAGACATGTACAACCATTGGGGGGAATATGTGTTTCCATTGGTTATTCCTCCGCTGGGCAGAATATGACCACGAGCTTGTAGCTTCAAGGAGGGGAAGTGATTCTAATGAGGCAGGCCTGTCCATATATGCAACGATAAAGCTTGGTGTCGACTTGGGATTTTTAGTGTCTTGTGAAACACATCTAAAAACAACTCTGTTGACATTCAAAGAACGAAATGTACAGCTGCAGAGAGAAAGAGGTAGCTTTTGTAACATATGGCATATTTCTTGTGCACCGATGTCTCTATCTGCAATCATTTCTATAAGGAGTTTTCGGATGACAGCAACAGTAGGCGCTTCTGGAAGGGCACTTTCTGATAGCCGTGATGGCATTTGACGGTAGCTTTCAGATCTTGTTTTTGCTTTTGCTGCATACTTTGAAATATATTTCAACATAGCATGGTGAGAAAGGACTGGTTGGCAATCAACATTCGCTCTCCAAATAGAGAGTATATCGACATTGTGAATATTCAACCTTTCATCATTGCGAGCAGGGACATAGGTTTTATGACCTTTATCGTCAATGAAAAGTGAAGAAGTGGAATTCAACTCCCATGGTACTCCATATCGACAGCTAATTACATTGTCTTTATTACGAAGACAAGAAGATTCATGACACTTTGTATGACGTTGAACGGAGTTGACGAGCTCTGTATAGTCTTCAGACTGATTGGACGCGAATATTGATGCTGTGTCAAGAAGACATGGGTTATGAATTGTTGATTGGTGAAGTGGAATATTTCGGTGTTCTGCTTGGCGTGGATTCCAGGCAGTTACGTAGTGGTCGAAATATTTATGTGCATTAGCAATTTCTAGTGCATTTTCCCAATCAAGTGTGTCCATGTTTTGTGCATTTTGTAGCTAGAGAAAGCCATGAATGTGTGCGGATCCTCGATGTTGCCATTCGTATCTGAAAATAATATGAAGTTTACATATGGTTAATACATATATATACAATGTATAAAATTAATGTAGAGGGAAATGGATATTAAATAATACCTGCACTAGTAGTCGATTGCATGGAGGCCTTTTTGTAGGATTTCTTCAAGGAAAATTGTAAATATGCAATGCATATATTGGGCTGTTAGATGTGGGTTTTTAATTATGTTTTGAATTTTCCATTGGAAGGGGTTGACTGAATTGGAAGGAACACTATTGGGCATGATTGTGTGCAAGTCATGCCATTTAGTATCAGTGAAGAAGAATGTTGGGCTTCCTATTTGCATGATCATGTTAGTCAGCTCAGATCGTTGTTTGTTCCAGAAAGACCGTGTTCCTCATAGGGCTAAACCGAACCGCATTATTTGCTCTGGAAATCTTGATTCTGGAGAATCATGCAGACACTAGCGTAGATCTGAAACTGTTGTTGGCAAGTTGTTTTCAATGTACTTTTTCACGAAAACATTAGTTGTTGCTTGGCTACGGTGGCGCAATAGAATGTTATAAAGACAATAGCGGAATCTTGGGTGTTGGCTGAAGTGGTTATCATGGTAGTGCAGCAAGTGTAAAGCATATTCATGCATCTCAACTTTTGTAAGTCTTGGTTGCATGATCATTGCATTGCCTGTTGGGAAGAGTGTGGGGAATGCCATGGCAAAGAGGCCGATGGTGTTGTATTCATTTATAGCAGTTAAATATATTGGAGGCCAATCGATAGAGCTTGTTGAATTTGAATGGGGCAAGTGCAAATAGTTACAAATGTGCTCAAGCTCAGTGCATGAATTTGGGAGGACTGGAACGAAAGAAGAGGGTTGGATTTCTGATGTAGGTAGCATGACATTAGGATCATACGTAGAATCAGTAGTGACTTGATGGGGTTCAAAAGAGGAGGTGGTTACATTATGGAGAAGGGAAGAAATATCTGTAGGGTGATTTGGCAGCGCAGAAAGTGCAGATGAATTGAATTGAACATCACAGTAGTAAGGGCCATTTTTTTATTTTGTATTCAAGGGCTGCAAGGACACGTGATTTGCAAACGAAGAATTCATAAGCTTTTTCAGATGGAGTTTGCCTTTTGACAATGAGGATGTCTAAGTCAGAGAGCATTCGGGGTAAGTATTTGGCAATAGTGGTGATGTCTTGAGGGAAACTAATTGTATGGCCACTATATTTTTATTGACCACCACGGGAATGAGTGACTTGTAGAATGGGGTTGACACGTGCGATGAGCATTTCTTCAACCTATGTTAACTGGTGAAGAACATAGGGTTGTTCTCCAGGGTCCATGTTGTTTAGTTCAGAAAACCGACTAGCTAATTTGGATGATGCACAACGAAACACAAGAGAGTCTACCATGGAAAAGCTTTGTTTTCATTCCTGGGTATGCTTCCTTGCATATTGTGCAAACATGGAAGGTACAAAGTCCATTAATCCTTTCTCGAAAGCGAAGGTGTTCATCATTAAAGGGAGGGTTATATTGGAATTGATGAATGTGAGATGGGTTGGTTTGTATAGTTTGGAGTGCATTTGAGGTGGGAAGGGATGTAGAGGAAGTAGTAGGGTTGTTGTGATTTTCATAAAGTAGTCGACGTCGTGCATTTATTCTATCCTTTTGTTGTGCATAAATAAGACGGGCCGCTCGTTTTTGGCTGCAACTTGATCGTTTGTTGGCATATCTAAACAAGTACAAATAATTATTGTTAGTTTTGCTAAATCAGTAGTGCATGTTTGGAGAATGTAGTACAAGTATTAGAAATAACTTTTTTTAGGTAGATTAGGTAGAAGGAAAAGAATTCAATTAGGAGTGATATAAAATCATATGTTATTTTGGCGTCTAACATTGAAAGGAGAGAAGCAAGATAAAAAATATGTTGCTCCCTTCTTCTTCAATTGTTTTTTTTGTTTGGCATGTTTGAACGATAAAATGAATAGATTAGCAAGCAAGAGATCATTGTATATTATGTAGACAACGAACGAGAAACATATCTAGTAACTCTTTGCAAATCTTGATATCTATATTATTAAAATGTAAATGGCAAACATACGTATTTTGGAAGGACTGGAAGAGAGTATTTGAAGTGAAAGCTAACGTTTGTGTCATAATAACATGGGTGTGTAAGTTACAACAATATGAGACAATGAGTTGTGCGGAAATGTTTGTTTATGTACAAAAATTCGTGTTTGAAGAGACCCTAAAAAGCAGTTCCCAGGCGGCGAACAATAGGTCGTTTTGAAGTGGACATTGCTTGAAGGTTAGGCAGTGCTTCTTTGCATGCAGAGGCATATTGAATTTCTTCTGAATTGATCAGTATTGGTTGCAAGTGTTGAACATCGTCGAAAAAAATATGCTTTAGTCGAAAGTGTTATTTGGAAGCATCGTCCTGAAATTCGGCCACAAATTTCCTGCAGACCAGTTGGTTCGATAGAAAGAAGGAACAAGTCTTTTGCTGTGATGCCCATGAGCTCATTTCTTGCATCATTGAAAACTGTGACATTCTGCAGATTCCCGGTGTGGTCATGTAATTCAATTTTAAGTTTGTATCGGTAGTCACATTCTGGGAAGTCACCATTACATTTGTACAATGCCATCCCATGGAGGAAACATGGGCCGTGCTTTCAAGTTTCTGCAGATTTCTCTTGTTCCACATGTATGCTTGTTACAGACCAAAGGGCATCCTTCTAAAATTATTCTATGCAGGGCCACAGGGCATATGCCGGTCACAAAAAGCATATAACTCTCAACAAAAGATAGATGCTTCCCTTCATATTTCAACCCAAATATGTGGCAGTTCATATGAGAATTGAGAAAGACTGGATGATCCAGTGCAAGAAGCTTGAGATCATGGCCAGAGCTAGAAATGGCAAGGACTTGAAAATTTGTAGTAGTAAGGAGGAAATAATGAAGCGGGTTGCTAACACTCCTGGACTGGAGAAGCCCTCTGTTTTTTACTGGTTTTTTCCGATGATCTTTTAGAGGACAGGGTGTTGTTAGAGGGATGGAGTGACTTCTTAGACCCTTACGAAAAGAATAAACTGGATGTACTGGATATATACTCAAAATATCCCTATCTCATTCAATCTGCAATTGATTATGAAGTATGCGTGCAGGTTGTTACATTTGTGGGGAATAGCTTTTCTACACTTTCGAGTCTCATAGTGTTGCAAAGGACTATGAGAATGGATAGGGCGTAGGATAGTGAAGGTTCAACTGTGACTTCGTATTCTTACAACATTGATGGCCTAGTAGGAGGACCTAAAAGATGGGCAACCAACATGTCGAATTTGAGCCTTGCTGCTATTAGCTATGGATATAATGAGGTCTCTTGCCAGTGAAAGACTAGAATCAGATTGCTCAATTTTTCGCAGATTTAGACTTGAATCTCAACAAGGTGATTTTCTGTAACATTATTTTGTAAGTTGTATGCTACAAAAAAATTGCTTGGTCAATACCTCTTGTAGAAACTACAGTTTATGTGCATTTTGTATGATTCTTCCTCATGATCATGCTCTTCAAATATGATCTAATAGCTTTTTAACAGATAATGGGAGATTAATGGTGCCTCAATACCAATTGGGGTTGTTCATAACAAATTGGTATATACTATTGTTAAATTGGGTCTATATTTATTTTAGAATTAATGAAGTTTGTTCTTGAAGATATTTATTCTAAATGACTATTTTGGATATTTGGCAATTGCTTATACAGAATTAGATGGTTTGAATCTAAAACTATAACGAACGAGGACCCTAGCTTGTATTTCCAATGCAATTGGCTATTTCTAGTTGTAATAGAAAGGGATTGATTTTCCTGTCATCAAAGAGTTGAGTAGAGACTATAAGTGATTCTTTTTTTTTTATGTAAAAGCGGTCGAACAAAAGATTCTGAAGAGAAATTTAAAAGCGTTGTCATTAACTGTGTTGTAGAGAAGATCAGACTGTATTTTTTTATTATAAATGTTGGACAACTTCAAGGTTCTCAGCTTCAGAGTGGACAACTCCTGAATTTTCCATTTGCCAATATTATTGGTGCTCCTGGTTCAGGGCAACTAAACCGTATGCCAATGCTAGCATACAGCCTGGGTGCAACTAAATCTAATGTACCAGAGGGAATTGGATGGATGTTAGCTGTAGATTATAAGAGCCAGAATGTGCACATTCTCCAAGGGAATGATTATTCCATTTCCAGTACTGTTTGTTTATCTTCCCTTTTAACAACATCTGATTTTGAAGGTGGAATGAACATTTCAGGAATTAAAGCAAGCACTATTTAGTATTGAGTATGGAAATGCATCAAAATGTGATGTTGAATTCTTGTCTGTGAAAAGAATATGTATATAAGTTTTTAGAATAAACTTACTCGAGAAATATACCCTACTTTTATGTTGAACCATTTTAGTTTATACTTGTATTAATCATAATACCTCTGGTGTAGCTTGTGTCAAACCGATATACTTGTTTTGAATGATCCATAAGAAAATACAAATTACAAATCCTAAACAAAGATATTCAATTGGTACAAATGATGTGCAGGCATTGCAAAGTTCCATCTTCCAAATGGTTGTTTGATTATTTTTCCAAACAAAAGTATCGTATGCATTGTAGTCTCCAAGTTCTTAAGAGCAGATAAATAATTCCAATTTGCAATCACAAAGGATGATCCAGTTTTATGTTGCCTTCCCATGTCATGACTGGCTACAGTTTTTAGACTAGGTCAAGAACCTACTATAGAACAAAAGTATCTTGTGAACTCCAATGTCGATCTTCACAAAGCACATACGACAAATCATAGCTGGAGGTTATGATATCTATACTGTGTGCATATGGATGGCTAAGTATTTTCAGTTGATAAACGTGTAGTGCATGTTTGGATAATGTAGTACAAGTATTAGAATTAACTTTTTTTATTTGAACATAGAATTACTATTTTTTATTTCAACATCGGTGAAGGTAGGTAGATTAGGTAGAAGGGAAAACATGCAAATAGGAGTGATATAAAATGAATAGATTAGCAAGCAAGAGATCAATGTATAGCATGTAGACAACGAATGAGAAACATATGTAGTAACTCTTTACAAATCCTAATATCTATATTATGAAGATGTAAATGGAAAACATACATATTTTGGAATGACTGGAAGAGAGTATTTGAAGTGAAAGCTACAGTTTGCATCCTAATAACATGGGTGTGTAATTTATAACAATATCAAACAATGAGTTGTGCGGAAATGATTGTTTATGTACAAACAGTCGTGTTCCAAGAGATCCAAAGAGCAATTCACAGGTGGCGAACAATAGGTCGTTTTGAAGTGGACATTGCTTGAATGTCAGCGAGTGCTACCTTACATGCAGAGGCATATTGAATTTCTTCTGAATTGACCAGTATTGGTTGCAAGTGTTGAACACCGTTGAAGTAGTCTGCTTTAATGGAAATTGTTAGTTGAAAACGTTGTCCTGAGATTCGGCCACAAATTTCCTGCATATCAGTTGGTTCAATAGAAATAAGGAACAAGTCTTTTGTCGTGATGCTCATGAGTTCGTTTCCTACATCATTGAAAACTGTGACATTGTGCAGAGTCCCGGTGTGGTCATGTAGTTCAATTTTAAGTTTGTACTGGTAGTCACATTCTGGGAAGGAACCGTTACATTTTGTACAATGCCAAAGATTGTTAGAATGCTCCAAAACCTTCTTCATGCATTGTTTTCCATTGAAATCTGATGGACATGCTAGAAAGTAGAAGTCGTCCATATGAAGAGCAGTAATTGTTGCTCGAACTGAAACCCAGATTGCTTTATCGGAGTGTTGTATGCTGGAAATTTCATAAAACGTCTTTCATGGTAGGGCATGTTTCAAAGCAACACCATAGTTCCTACTCAAAGATGGAGAAGAGGAGCTATAACCTGTTTCACGGAACCATTCATGTAGTTGGTGAGTTTCTTCAACTTGTGGATTTATTGTAAGAGTACTTGTTGGTATCGTCCCTATTTTGGTGCCATTAAAGTTAGATACGCGGCCTCCTTTGATTGCAAGGATCAGTGGGTTTTCGAAAGAGTAGAATCCAGAAAGGTTCTGTCCTATATAGTCACAATGGTCTCCCCATAATGTTACATCAATGCTAAAACCCGACTTGTCTTTTAATATTATTGTTTTCCTTAATGTTTCACTTCCATCTTTCCATCGAATTGTTCATGAAGGTGAAGTGGAGGTAACAACACCAATGACATCCACATTCATATTTGGACGTGCATTTTTTTATTTCAGCAATAGTCTTGAAGTGAAAGTTCTGGTAAGGGAATGTTGGATGATCTGTGGGACATGGATGGATAGTGGAAGCAGCAAACAAGTAAATTTCCCATTTGTTCTTGAGGTGGTTGTAGATTGGATTTGCTTCTTTCACTGTGCCATTTGAAACAATGTATAGCTATCCAACTTGAATTAGATTGTAAAGAGATTCGGCTAGTGCAGCAAATGCAGAAAGGTGGATCTCTTCCTTATCACGATTGATAAGGTCAAAACCAAAAACTTTTCCTGAACCTCGTACATTGGTGTAAGCCTTCAATGATGTTTTTGCCGATGCCCTACCTTGGATTGACCAATATTTTCGGTAAGGGCTGAGTGCCGTGAATGGAATTGTTGTATTTGTTCCCGTAGTTGATGGAGTAACTACAGAGGGCAAGGTATCTTCAGCTGATGAGGAGCTAAATTGGGATGTACCCGCTTGTGCATGTAGTAGCGTCGATGCATCCCTCGTCAATGCTGCTGAGCGCAGTACAACTTCAAGCTCAACAACTCGGATGGACCTTATGTAAACAAATGAGAAATGAATTAATGAAGATTCCATTTTCCTTATTTAAATGCAAGAAGCATTTAGAAGGGAAAAATTAAAAGAGGGTAAATTCAAATGGTGGGCCTTACGAGGAGTTTTGGAGCACTGTGCAAGCTGCTTTTTTAAGTAGAATTATCCAGCCAATTTGGATGTCTCCATATACAACCTGTGGGCCATATGCGGATGGTAGCAAAGTCTTAGGTTGATGTGTTCCATCAGATAGAGTGATGTGGAAGTGCGAGGATGTTGTTTTTAATGAGGTTACAGAACCAACATCGATTATCTAAAGTAGTGTTTGAATCTCAGTGCAATCATTCAGCAACAGAGGAATGGCATTCGTTGTCAAGGATGTCTCCATAATATTAATGGGAGGTTTCTTTTTCCCGTGATAGGAGTACCTGCAATGCATCAATTTCACCACAACACAAAATTCTAGTCAAAGAAGATGTGATGTGAATGCGGAATCTAATCTAAGAAGGCTAACTTTTGATGGTGAAACAATAATAAGGGCACAACCTAGATGGGGAGGAGAACAACCTCTCATATTAACCACCCAAGGTAGACCACATTAACAAAAGTGCATGTTAATCAGATTCAGTATTGTCAAAACATTATTGAAATAGGAACATTTTCTAGCCATTACTGATATTGATCCTTTCTTGAATATTTTGTTCGCACATGACATGTGATCTTATAGGAAAAATCCACACATTTTTTACACAATGTACAACCCATTAAGAGATGTGTTTCAAGCAAGGCAATTGCCATATATTTCGCTCACTTAATTTACCCTTTGCAGGAATGAAATGGATATGCCTCCATAGTATTTTTTGCATAATTTATACTTATCTGTGCACTCTAGGGTATGTCTGCCTAAAACAATATATTTCTTGTAAACCTACGCTATATGGTATTAAGATATGTGTTTCAAGAGATGTGTTGAAATATGGGCAACAGGTTTCAGTCATCAATGTCAAAGAGGCATTTGATTCCCATATCAAACAGTGCTGAAATACAACATATAAAACCCACCATCCAAAGTAAGTATGAAAGTTTTCCTTTACATATACACTCAAAATATGCGCAACTGGTTTTAGGCATCAATATAAAAATGGCATTTTGCTCTCATTCTCTCACAGTCAAAGAAATGTTGAAATTTAAAACAGATACCCACGCCATGAGAAGTAGAGGTTTCCTCAATCTCACTATTTGTATCAAGATGACCAATTTTTTTTTAACTTTTCATAGTTCAAGATGAGTGCTTGGTCCTTCCCATTGGCTCAAGTAAACTTTATTTAAACTTCTTACTTCATTTCAGATTTGCCTTGTTCGGTCTGTAGCCCATACAGTTCTTTCAAGCCATAATATAACTTAAAGTGAAGATAAAATTAGATAGGATAAATTTGATGTCCACAAATAACCAAGGAATAGGCCAATGGGACTAGAGACTACAATCGACTAAGGGAGAGTCTAGAACATTCATGTATGAAAAAATGTTATCATAGTAAAAAAGATATACCAGATTGAAAGGATCATGAGCTTGGCCAAACCAAAGCAAAAAAATCCTATGCGACTCAAGACCCTAGCTCAACATCATCATCATAAATGAAAATAAAAGTATAGGAAGAGAGGGGAGAAGTGGCATCCCTACCACGACTTGCCACTATGTTGAAAACCACTGAAAACACTGAAAATTCCATTCGAAGAGTTCCTGAGGCCAAAAGGGGCCTGGCTGTGTAATCCTGGAAAGAGCTATGGAGAGATGATATTTGTCTCTCCTAACATCTGAGACCAAGGGAAAGAAACTCGTGATAAAAGTATGGGTGCTTCGCTCAACCAATGTGACTAGAGATCAACCCTCAAATCCTCAGTGAGTTGGTGCTACAAGCATATTGATGCAAAATGGATATCGTAGTTTGTTGACAGATTTGTCCCATGTTTTTGATCTCTGTATGCAGGTCCACCACTACTGTTATATAGTCCATCTTGAAAGAAACCTGACGCTTCCTCATTTATTTAAGGATGTTTTACTTTTTATGCTGTATTAAATTTTAATACTCAAATTTGTATATATCTGGACAGATGGAGGGCTTTTACACTGGGAACCATTTATACTGCCGTATCAATAATTAATGAAATTACACTATAACTATGACAACCAATTTCCCTGTTATCAGCAATAAAGCTTGATATGCATTCTCTGATATTCATAAAATTACAAGAGGCTAGGTCCAACCCATCAATTGAGAATTTGTGGCATCCCATCCAGCACTCCCAATGAGAGGACAAGTAGATACTAAACTGGACATTAAAATTCCAGCCCTCAAGAGACTATTTTACCATAATCCCAACAGAGGAGGTCTCACGGAAGCTTAGAATTAATTAAGTGTATGCATGGTGAAAAATTATAAAATGCAGCAGAAATTGGAATATGTAGACATAGATAGAGAGAATTCACGGCAAACAATGCCTGTGACCGAAATTGAATATTATTACGCACAACAAGCAGAATGCATATATTTCCAGAATAATAAATAACATTCAATTGTAGATTCATAAACAGAGACAAAACCCCTATTTTTATACAAGAAAATTTGAAATTTCCACCCAACCATAGGCATCCAATGCAGATGCCACCCCAAGCCAAACTATGAGGCCACCAGAGCAAAGGTACCAAGCTACAAGCTTCAAGCTCACTCAGCCCAACCCAACTTCTCTCATGGATCATCCAATCTGCTTCTAGACATCTCATCGAGCCATCAAATAGTCATGGCACTCTCTTCCATTAAGCTACACAAAACAGTGAAAATCTTCTATCTCCTCAGCAATCCCTTGGGATGCTCTTCCCTTCCAATGCTCTTCGGGGTTGATAGAGAAGATTCCAATCTACTGAATGCCTTGTGGGAGAAGGCTGCAAATAACACTTGGCTCTAAAACATCGAATGAGCAACAACTACACGGTGGTTGAAGGCTTCCTAACTGGCCCAGCCTCTATTCACAACTACAAATATGTATCTCTCTCATCCAAAGTCTACAAAATTCCCCTTCCACAGTGCTGATTTAGTCAATTTCCTGGTCAGTTCATCGTTAAACAGGAAGAAGACAGCATGAAAGTCATAAAACATGAAAATAATACTGATCCTTTCTTGAATATTTTGTTCGCACATGCCATGTGATCTTCTAGGAAAAATCCACACGTTTTTTACACAACGTAAAACCCATTAAGTGATGTGTTTCAAACAAGGCAATTGCCATATATTTCGCTCACCTAATTTACCCTTTGCAGGAATGAAATGGATATGCCTCCATAGTATGTTTTGGATAATTTATACTTATCTGTGCACGCTAGGGTATGTCTACCTAAAACTATATATTTCTTATAAACTTACGCTATATGGTATTAAGAGATGTGTTTCAAGAGATGTGTTGAAATATGGGCAATAGGTTTCAGTCATCAATGTAAAATAGGCATTCGGTTCCCATATCAAACAAAGCTGAAATACAAAATATAAAACCCACCATCCAAAGTAAGTATGAGAGTTTTCCTTTACATACACACTCAAAATATGGGCAACTGGTTTTAGGCATGAATATAAAAGAGGCATTCTTCTCTCATTCTCTCATAGTCAAAGAAATGTTGAAATTCAAAACAGATACCCACACCATGAGAAAGTAGAGGTTTCCTCAATATCACTATCTGTATCAAGATGACCAATTGTTTTTTAACTTTTGATAGTTCAAGATGAGTGCTTGGTCCTTCCCATTGGCTCAAGTAAACTTTATTTAAACTTCTTACTTCATTTCAGATTTTCCTTGTTCGGTCTGTAGCCCATACAATTCTTTCAAGCCATAATATAACTTAAAGTGAAGATAAAATTCCATAGGATAAATTTGATGTCCACAAATAACCAAGGAATAGGCCAATGGGACTAGAGACTAGAATCGACTAAGGGAGAGCCTAGAACACTCCTGTATGAAAAAATGTTATCATAGTAAAAAAGATATACCAGATTGAAAGGATCATGAGCTTGGCCAAACCAAAGAAAAAAAATCCTATGCGACTCAAGACCCTAGCTCAACATCATCATCATAAATGGAAATAAAAGTACAGGCAGAGAGGGGAGAAGTGGCATCCCTACCACGACCTGCCACTATGTCGAAAACCACTGCAAACACTAAAAATTCCATTCGAAGAGTTCCTGAGGACAAAAGGGGCCTGGCTGTGTAATCCTGGAAAGAGCTATGGAGAGATGATATTTGTCTCTCCTAACATCTGAGACCAAGGGAAAGAAACTTGTGATAAAAGTATGGTTGCTTGGCTCAACCAAAGTGACTGGAGATCAGCCCTCAAATCCTCAGTGAGTTGGTGCTACAGGCATATTGATGCAAAATGGACATCGTAGCTTGTTGACAGATTTGTCCCCTGTTTTTTATCTTTGTATACAGTTCCACCGCTACTGTTATATAGTCCATCTTGAAAGAAACATGACGCTTCCTCATTTCTTGAAGGTTGTTTTACTTTTTATGTTGTATTAAATTTTAATCCTCAAATTTGTATATATCCGGACAGATGGAGGGATTTTACACTGGGAAACATTTATACTTCCGTATCAATAGTTAATGAAATTACACTAAAACTATGACCACCAATTTCCCTGTTATCAGTAATAAAGCTTGACATGCATTCTCTGATATTCATAAAATTACAATAGGCTGGGTCCAACCCATCAATTGAGAATTTGTGGCATCCCAGCCAGCACTCCTAATGAGAGGACAAGTAGATACTAAACTGGACATTAAAATTCCAGCCCTTAAGAGACTATTTTACCATAATCCCAACAGAGGAGGTCTCACAGAAGCTTAGAATTAATTAAGTGCATGCATGGTGAAAAATTATAAAATGCAGGAGAAATTGGAATATGTAGACATAGATAGCGAGAATTCACGACAAACAATGCCTGTGACCGAAATTGAATATTATTACACACAACAAGCAGAATGCATATATTTCCAAAATAATAAATAACATTCAATTGTAGATTCATAAACAGAGACAAAACCCCTATTTGGAGTTGGGCGCAGTCAGCGAGGAAAGGGAAAAAAAGTAGTTGAAGAATGAGCTGACCTGGAAGAAATGATGTTGTGCAGATGTTTTCTAAACAACAGCTCCAGCTCACGATTTCTAGCTTCATTCTCCGTTCGTGAGATTGTCAAACCAGGCTCCTCTGTCAGTTTGAACACTGCTACACTATGTGAGATTGATCCAAGAATGCTGTGGGTAGTTTGCGAGATTGATCCAAGAAGGCTGTCAGTAGGTTGATCCATGAAAGCTGCCGGTAAGGTCATGGAAGCACAGAACCTGCAAAACAGATGATCATGCCAGAACAGATGTGCACCGCAAAACAGGGACCACATAACTGGGTTTTTGAGAGTGTTGAGCAATAATGGATCTCGTTTTTTCTCCGATTTATGCTCCGATTGTGTCTCTGTTGCGGTGGAACGATGAATGCGTCTGTTGCGGTGGAATGGTGAGTGCGTTTCATTTGCTATTGAATGGTAGAATTGTAAGAAAGGGGAGGCGATCTCAGTGGATCTCGATGGGTTTTAAGTTTCATCGCAGAACCGCACAGAACTGCACAAGACCGCTCGCGGTTATGCCCCTCGATGGGTTTTAAGTTTCATCGCAGAACCGCACAGAACCGCACAAGACCGCTCGCGGTTATGCCCGCCCGACGCCAGGTGTCAGCCTGAGAACAAAAGGGACGAAAAAATTCCCTTTCAAAGGAAGGCCTATCGGCATAAAAATCTCTTTGTGCTCAAAGAGCATTTTATAAAAGGATCTAAAATAATTCTTTTCCACACAAATGAAAATCGATATTAAAAAAATGATATAATTAGGAATTTGGATTTATCAATTATTTTTATTTGATAATGAAAAAATAATGTGTGTGTGTATATATATATATATATATTATATATATATATATATATATATATAATAGAAAATGAAGTTAAATGTTTGTGTTATGTAAAAAATAAGAATTATTATAATTATCATGTAATACAATTTTATTTTTTTATAGAATTCGTGTATGTATGTATTGATAATTTATTGAACCTCAAACATGTATAGGTGATTTCTTTTTAGTTGTTCAAATAGGAATAGCAATTGCAAATTAAATCAGTTTTTGTGATTCATCTTTTACTATTTAAATTTACAAATCATCATCTTGTGTGGATATATGGTTTTCTTCTCCACATTAAAGGTTGATTTTAAAATATAAATGGAACTTGACCTACTTCATTTTCTAATTAAAATAATTTAATTGATTTTAAGTATGAGACTTTTCTCTATAAAATACCTTACATGGTGTTTCTTATAGTTGTGAAATGCAAACCTAGGTCAAAGTTTTCAAAGATTTTTAGAAGTAAGTAAATTATAGTCCTAGCCTAACTTCATTAAGATTTTAATTCCAATAGATAAATTATAATTTTTACATAATTTGGCTCATTATTACAATACAAAGTTGTGGATTCACCCATTTTAAAATCAAAACTAACTCAGTTTTACCTAACATCCATACACAATTATAAATAAAACAACTGGCTTGAGAGCACGTTTTTTCCATGCTAGTTTTCTATGCTTTTCGTAAAAAATGATTCATGCAAATTTTATAATCTAATTATTTTACTTTAAAAATTATCAATATTTTTGCACGGAAAAGTGCTCTACAACCATAACCATAACCAATATAAAGAAGATATATAAATGTAATGTAAAATAGTAAGTAAACATTTTTATATGTTATCTTGATATGTTCAACTAAGTTAAATTTTATACTAATATTTTCAATTTAATTGAAATAAAAAAAATTAAATATTTACCTATTAGTTCAATTAAATAAAAAATAAAAAACTAAAACATGTTGATATTAGTTTAATTAAATAAAAAAATTAAAATTAAAATCAACATAAAATTAAATATAGGAAAAATATATTATCAATAAAAAAATTAAAATAAAAAAATTCAATTTAAATATATGTTATTTATTTTTATTAATAAAAATATTAACAGTTTATTTAGATAAGAAATCACATTAAACTATTAATAAATATCAGATTGAAATTAAATAATAAAATATATAATATTAATACACACATCACATTAACTAAAAGCTGAGCACGCGCCTCCCTGCACGTTTCCCTGACTTAGCAGCCAACTGTTGGTCTTTTCTTTGCAGCGCAAGGCCTCTGGTCTCTGGTCTTCCATGGCCTCTCCAAACCCTGCCACGGAGGGCCCTATTGATCAGCGCGATGTAGATGCGTGTTTCCAGTCTGCTGCAGATGCGTTTTTCGCTTTAGTCAAATCTCTTCAGCCTCGGAGAACTCGTCGTGCGCTGTCCAAGTTTGTTAAGAAACTGGATGGGTTTGCAAGAGGTTGACCTTCCTCCTACGTTACCACAAATGGTTGCTCTCTCTTTAGCTGAGCAGGGGCTCATCAGTCAGTTCACCGGCCTATGGCCTTCCCCGAAAAATGTTCAACGATGGATCGAAAGAAACTTGGCAGACAAAGTTAATGGTAAAATCTCCATTCATTTCTATGGAAAAGGTTATTACACTTTCCACTTTGAATCTAGAGCAGACAAGGGCCTAATCTTCAGAAATGAGTCATACTTCATGGACTCTCGTGGTCTGTACCTGAACAAATGGACTCCAGATTTCAATCCTTAGCTAGATGTCCCTAATGTTGTTCCGGTTTGGGTTCGTCTTCCGCATCTCCTGCTCCACTACTGGGGAGATGAATAGGTTTGAGCCATCGGCAATGCTGTTGGAAAATACATTGATCAGTGTGAGCCCAAGGATAATATGCAGGCATGTGTGCGGATATGCGTTGAAGTTGATCTCGGAAAGGGTCTTCGAGAAGCAATCAAACTAAAAGTGGACGATTGGACACATATTCAGCAACTGGACTACGAACAAATTCCTTTCAAATGCAAGGTATGTCACGAATACGGCCATTTTGCCAATCGATGTTCTAAAATTGTTAATTTTGAACCTGTTCAATCATAAGAACAATGGGAAACTGTAAAGAAAAAGAAGACTGCCTCTGGCTTGAAAGCAAACTTTGAAGAGGCTCCTCCTAAAACTGCCCCTCCCAAGCCTAATCCCCCTTCAGCTCCACCCAAAGCCTCCTCCTCAGTTGTCCCTTCTCCCTCCTCTCCTCTTGGTCCACCCATCTTCCCCACCTCGGGGCCATCCACTGGTTCTCCCCTGATCTCTTCAAATCCCTTTGGTGCCCTCTCTCTCCCTGATAATGACCCCCTAACCGCCCTTGAAAATGACGCCCCCATCCTTTTTTATCTTTCTCAATCCTCTCCCTCCCATTCCCTTACCCCGCCCACCCCGAGCTACTAGAAGCTCCTCGAAAGAGCATGGAATCAATCAAGAATCTCAAAAAAAAGGACCTAGAAGGAAATCAAGTAAACATAAAAGGAACAAAAATGCTCAAAACGACATCACCATGGGAACTCAAAATCCCATAGAAACTTATATATTAGGGAAAAATAGCAATGAAACAACACATAAGGAGCAAGGGGGACAAGCATCCCTCCAAAACCCAAATACTCAATGATGAAAGTCATATCATGGAACTGTAGGGGGCTAGGGAACCCCTAAGAAATTGCTGCCCTGAAAGATCTCACAGCTCATGAGAAGCCAGGAATTGTAGTGATTCAGGAAACAAAGCAAAGATTTCAAGAGATGAAAAGAATTATAGAATAGCTTAGGCATTATGAGGGACAAATATGTGAAGCAAGACGAGCTTCTGGTGGTATCACCACAATGTGGAACAAAAATACTTGGAAATGCACATCCAAAACTATCAATCCATATTGGATCAAAGTCACACTAGAAAAAAAAGCAGAGGATAAGCAAATAGTCATTTATAACATTTATGCTCTGAACCATTTCAGAGATAAAGATCAGTGTTGGGCCACACTACAAGAAGACATCCAAACTAAAGACAATAGAAATATCATATTTGGGGGAGACCTAAATCTTATATTACACTCAAATGAAAAAAGAGGAGGCATTTTTACGCATGATCCTTATAAAGAAAAGTTGGAAAACATCATGCAAGAGTGAGATTTAGTAGATATCATCCCAAAAAATCGGAGGTACAATTAGAACAACCGCAGGCTGGGCATAGATAACATTTTGGAGCGCCTTGACAGAATTTTGGTAAATACTTCTCTCCTCTCTGAGTTTTCCACTGCTCATGCTGATATTCTGCCTTATTCAGCCTCCGATCACTACCACATTAGCATTTTTCTTGAAGCACATTGTTCTTTGGGGCCGTTGCCTTTCAAATACAATTCTCTTTGGCGTAGCAATCCTATTGTGGATCAGATTGTCCAAACAGCCTGGCATCATCATATATAAGGATCACGGGGATTCATTTGGGAATGCAAGCTAAAGAATACAAAACATGCCCTAAAGGAATGGGTGAAGCAGCATTACAAAGAACCGGAAAATGTCAAAGCTGAGCTAAAAAATAAATTGAATGAAACTCACAAGAAAATCGAGGAAAATGGGCTGTCCCAAGAGGATAAAGCATTAGAAAGTGATATATACTATCAGTTGTACCAGGTTAATAGAGAAGAAGAGCAGAAATGGAGAATTAAGTCAAGACAGCTTTGGCTTCATGGAGGAGACAAAAATACAACTTTCTTCCATAAGCAAGCAACTGTCTGGAAAGTCAGAAATAATGTCACCATGATCAACGATGAGGAAGGCTGCCCTCAAAAAACCCAAGAAGCTATCAAGCAAACTGCCTCGGCCTATTACAACACTCTCCTAACTAATACAAAGGAAACAGAGGACTATTTAGACCTCCTACAACATATTCCCAAAGGAATCAATGAGGATATTAATGCAGATTTTACTAAGGAGATCAATGAAGAAGAAATACATGATGCCATCTGGGCTCTCCAGCTAGATAAATCCCCAGGTCTAGATGGCTTCCCTATCTGTTTCTATAGAACATACTGGGGAATAATAATAAAAAGATCTTGTCAAAATGCTAAGATGGGTCCAATGTAAACGCAAAATTGGAGGATTCACTAATGCCACCTATCTTGCCCTTATCCCTAAAGAAAATCGACCTTTGACTTTCTCACGCTTTCGCCCAATATCCTTGTGTAACTCATCATATAAAATTTTGACAAAAATCTTGGCTACTCGCCTAAAACCTATCCTCCCCACTCTCATATCTGAAAATCAAGGGGGTTTTTTGGCCAATAGGCAAATTTCGGACTCCATCCTTCTTGTCCAAGAGGCCATTCACTCCAGTCAAAACCGAAATGAGAAAGGCTTCATCTTAAAGTTAGACTTAGCCAATGCCTTTGACCGTGTCAGACATTCCTTCCTGTTTGCTTTGCTTGAAGAAATGGGATTCGCCACATCCTTTATTAGCCTTATTAAAGCCTGCATTACAGGACCTTGGATTTCCCCTCTTCTAAATGGCAGACCTGGACCTTCCTTCCAACCCTCTCGAGGCCTTAAATAAGGCTGCCCTCTCTCACCTTATCTCTTTATATTAATGGCTGAGTCTTTTAGTAGAGCTCTGTATTACAATCATCGCATGGGCCTCATCACCAGGATCAAATTTGACGATGGAGTCAAAAACATCAATCACTCTCAGTTTGCCGACGATACTCTTCTAATGGGAGGAGCTTCAAACATCATAGCCCGTCATTTTAAAACCCTCCTAGACAAATACGTGAGCTACTCTGGAGGTCTGCTAAATTATCTTAAGAGTTGTATCTATGGGTAGAACACTTCGGCGCATGTTCTCCATAGGATTGCTCATACTCTTGGGGTTCCTTGTAAGCTGAATTGGGAGCAATTTAGTTATTTGGGCATGCCTGTAAGTGTCGGAAACTTGAAAGCTACAACCTGGAAAGTTATTATTGACAAAATGAAAAGGAAGATACAACATTGGGGCACATCTTGGCTTAACCTTGCAGGGCACATAATTCTTCTGAAACTAGGCCTCTCCTCCCTGCCCTTGTACTGATTTACACTTTTACAAGCCCCCGCTAACATCCATTTTAAAATGGATGCTCTCCTTCATCATTTTCTTTGGCAAGGAGGGAGAAATGAAAAAAAAAAGAATACAACTTGGTAAGCTGGAAGCAGGTCACTCAGCCGTGTGAGAATGGAGGGCTGGGAATCAGATCATCTAAATTCCTAAACCTCGCCTTTGCTGGCAAGCTAATTTGGAGACTCATAACTAGAAGGAATGCTTGGTGGAAAACTGTTCTTGAAAAAAATACCTCAGCCACCCAAGGCACCAGCTTTTGGATCATGAGCTCCCCAACAGAGCATGCTCTAAAATCTGGAGGATGTGTAAGAAAGCTATACCTTTTCTTGACCAAAACACTTCCAAAGTGCCCAAAGGAAGCAACTAAATAAGAATTGGAGAAGACAAAATAATGGGGCAACAACCCATAAGCCAACCACTTGGTACTCATCAGATTCTAGCTCTTTTCAGCAGTGCAGGTATTCAAACTCTAGCCCAGATATCTCAATGGGAAGTCCACTCCCATACCTAGAAAGGTTGGAGTTTCCCTCATATACCAGCAGATGCAGAAATCAGTCTCAAAAACCTGAAAACTTATCTTCATGGTATAGCACCCTCCAAACGCTACCATGCTGATGAATTTCGATGGGATCCTTCAGGCACTGTCTACACTATTAAGGCTTATTATCATCATATTTGCATCAATGAGTATCCCATGGAAATATGGGCACATTGGAGACTTGTTTGGAAGGAAGAAACTCTCCCAAAAATCAAATTCTTCTTATGGATCCTCTTAAGAGGAAAAGTCCTCACTGCCGAGAACCTCAGAAAGTGGGGAATAATTGGACCATCTGGATGTCCAAACTGCCAAAATGAAGAAGAGACAATACAACATCTATTTATAGATTGCTCATTTGCTTCAGCCTGCTAGAAGGAAGCCTTTCAGAGTCACAATCCCCCTTGGGTGCCTGGCACTAGTATATTTGAAGTGTTGCACATATGGAAAAAGAGCTACCCAGGGGGAAGAAAAGAAATCAGTATAGCTCGAAGGGTCTGGAATGCCCTACCCTGTACACTTCTCTGGAACATCTGGCTAGCAAGAAACATAATGATCTTCAAAGGCACAGAAACTAATGTTAGAAAGCTCTACAACAAAGCTTGGAATCTCAACTTGGAAACTCTATCCACAAAATGTCATGGGAATCTGAAGGTGCTGGACCTAACAGTTGAAGAAATGAATTACATAGGGCATATTATGGACAGAAGCAGCATAGAACAAAAAATATGTGATCCCAATAGCAGAGACAGCCCCAGATGTAGCTGGAAAATTAGGATGAAAGATGAAGAATTTGCTCGGTGGCTCAGGAACAACAATACTCATTATATTTTTTTTATCGAGCCTCCAAATCCAACCCAGGAATGGTTGGAGTTGGGGGTTTTATTTACAACGATAATGGAGATGTGTTAACTAAATATGAATGGGGTCTGGCCCATGCTTCAAACAACAGGGCTGAAGCTTTCACCCTCCTTCAAGGTTTGCTCCAGCTTCAGAAACTTGGTATATCCAAGGCTATTATAATTGGAGATTTTGCCATTATCATTGGTTTGATGATAAGCAACAGAAAAGCCCAAAATTTGAGTTTGTAGCAAATCATTGAGTGATGCCATTCTCTGAACCAGCAAATGAAAGGCAATCTTTATTACCACGTCCTTCGATCTCTTAACAAAACTGCAAATAAATTGGTAAATAAAGCCTGCTCACACCCTCTTTGTAACCTTCGGTGCAATGACACTGACCATTACTTTTTCTTGCCATGATCAGGTTATATCCTCTTTGTAGATCCACCCCACAGTAGATCACTGTTCGTGGTTTCCAAAGCTCTTTGCCCTGCCTCTCTGCGAAGAATCAAATCTCTTCCTCCTATCCAATAGCATTGGCCACCACAGATTTAACCTCTTTAGCACCAAACTCTAACTCTCTCTAGATCGCCCTCTCAAATCCCTCAAGCTCTGCGTTCTCAGCAGTTCCAACATTTCATGCTCAATCAATTGTTCTCCTACTCCTATTGACCTCTTGCTATCTCCAGCCTATCGGTATCAGGCACATATTGGACATGGCTCTATGAATGCAACATCTCTGCTCCCCTAGACAGAGTGTGTCTCTCCCAATTTTTGTCCTCTTGCAACCTTGTATTCATCCAAGTATGCTTCATAGGAGGTTTTGATGATAAGTCAATGCACATCAAATAAAATTCTATTTGAACTAGATGAATGACGCTACTTTTACCTAAGTGGGCGGCAAACACGACACATTTGCAAAAATGAAAAATGAAGTGCAAAACCTATTTTATTTTATTATAGTTTGTCAGAGTTTATACAACATTTCACTTTTTCACAGCAACGGAAGCAAGTTGTAATGTTGATTCTAACATCAAGTGCATCGGTTTTTGGTTCTTCATATTCCAACATCATTATGTAAAACTAGAGATCCGTCTCCCTCCTTTTTTCTTTTGAGTATAAGCCAGCAACCGATCTTGTGAAAAAAAAAAAATACATGCATCACATTAAAATTAAATAATAAAATATATAATAGATAATAGATAAGTATTAGTTATAAATAAAATTATTTGGAATTGACAATGGAAGAGGATGGGTATTTACAAAGATTCAAAGTCAAATTTTCTAATTCAGTTGTTTTGAACGTAGGAACACGAGAACAAAAATAACCTGAATAAATGTCATATGAACGTTTTTGACCGCCCATTTTTCTCGTAAAAAAATCCATGAATTTTCTTTGGAACATTTCATTTGATTTGTCATACAGATACACTAACAATATTGTCTTGTGTAATTGGACGAACCTCATACATATGGATGTATATATAAATATATAAATCTCAACCCATGTGTCTTGAATACTCAAGATTCTATTTGCAACTTGTGTAATTGAATTTTAAAATTTTCAATTCTCTCCTGTTACCCCCAGACACCATGTTCATATATATAAAAGTTCAAGCTAATCAAAATGGGTAATTATGTGCTTAATTCATATCTCTTCGAGGAAACAATGAGAATCAGATATATAAGATATTTATGGATTGTTTTTTTGCTTCTAAAAATCGCAAAGCTTCGCTTCACTAACGATGTTTTCAGATTGTACTTCAACAACTTCAAAGTTAAATTTACATTTACACCAGCTTGAAAACTAAGTAGCTCGTGTAGATTAAAAAAAATGAATTAATGTATGAATAAAAAATGGGGTATGTGGGCAAGAACTTCGTTTCTCTACCATTTCACATCTGAAATGGTCTGCTACACCTATTGTAAGAAGGTTTCGCGCCATGTAATTCTGATCAAAATCGATATCTCAACTAGGCTTGCGCGATTCGCTCATAATCAGCAACCTGGATTGAAACTCGAATGTTCAGTTTCTGAAATATTCTTCTATACCTGGGATTGGAATTGTCATGAATGAATTCGTTATAAGGGACAATAAATCGTGAGTCGCAAGACTCGTATATTTGCTTTGAACTCCACACTAATATTATTTATGACGTTTAATATCATCAATTGCCGTCTCCATTGCTGGCTCCCGTTGTCACGCCCCCAAGCCTACGGTGGTCTTTCAACCATGCCGGCGAGGTGCGGCACTACCGAACACTTTCTTTTTAACAATACTTGTGCACATGGACTACGCCTAATTCACAACTGTATACTTAGTTTGTGTTTCGCAACCAAGTATAAAATGTATTTAACCTTTATATCAATGATCACCCATACTTAATCATTATCCAAAACAATTATAAAAGAACAACAATCTCACGATATAAAGGGGAGGGGCAACTCCCGAACAATCTTCCCAACAATGTATATTATATCAGTTTTCAATAACACAATGCACAAGTGTGCTTGGCAAACTTCAAGCCAACACAGCCAGATTTACAAAGATAGGTAATCTTGCCTTACAATAGCTTTATGCATCCCTTGTACAAAGAATGGTGCTCACACGAGCCACCTAAAATCCCCTGCCAAATCTGCACTAAAACCGTACCATAGAACCACCTCTGCACAACCTTCGACCTTCACCAAGTCTCAACCCAAGCGTACAAGTCACCAAGGAAAGTGCGCATGAGATGTGCGCATCTCCTTCCAAGTGCACACTTCTACTTGTCCTTTGCGAATAATGTGAGTTGTTCGATGACAATTTGAATATCTCCACGCTCACATGTATATAGGCATCCATGTGTGGTTATGTTGTGGGTGGCAACCCCTTGGCCGACCCCCAAATCTGCCATAACGCAAGTCCCAAATGCCAATAGTACAACTTGGCCTTGCCATCATGCAAGCCTCCCTCCAACGCCATATAAATCTCCCACGCTTAGTCGCATAAGTGTGTCGTTCGTTCGCCCATCATTCGGTTGTATCCGCCTTTTGTCGCATTTCATCTGCAGCGCGTGCCCATCGTGCGCCCGCGCGCCCGTCGTCCACTCGCGCCCATCGTGCACGATGTCTCACCCGACACCCATCACAAATGCCTCATAGCGTTACGTCCTCCTCCACCTGAAGTCATTGTCGTCCTCGACAACATCCCCAAGCATCAATCCATGATGTCAACTCCTCCACATATGGCAAACATCCCTGCAACATATGTAGGACTCATCTCCACCATGTCTCATCTAAGTGACCAAGTGTCACCAAGATAGTCCATACCAATGTATGTCATAGATGTCCATGATAATCGACCACCTGCCACAATCTTTCCATGCTGCTCTCCCATGGAAGGCTGGTCCTCCCAACATCAAGCTACATGTCTTCTACAATAATGTGTCAACTCCATCATGTTCATCAACTCCATCATGTGCAAAACTGCCCATGATATGTCAACAAGTGTTAACACACCTCAACCATGTGCCAACATCTCATCAATCTGCCAAGTTCTCTAAGAGAACACCTCTCCATCAAGTGTCAAGTGTCTCAAGAGAACATCTCTCTCCATCATGTGTTCTATGTGACCAACTGCCATGATACTCAAACACAATGTCAACATGCACTTGTGCACTTCTGAACCTCATGTCTGAACTAGTTGGGTAGCTAATCCAACCATCACGCTCAAGTCATGAGAGTGAACAAACTCATATCACCATCAGTTGTTTCCGAAAACATTTGCCACATCCTGAACTCATCAAGAATAAACCATGTTCAGGTCCATGAAGTAGCCTCCATCCCAACTGCAACATGTCATGATGCTTGATGCCAAGCCATCCCTGAACCATCATACCTACTCAACTACTTAAGGGACTCACTGCCATGAGAATCTAACAATGAGCCCCATCTTCTTGTTTTTCTAAGAAGATGTAGAAGGGTGGGAGCCTGAAGGCTCACCCTCACTAATCAATTCGATCCATCTATCAGGATCCTCAACCTCCATCCTTTGTAGATAAGTGACCCGGTCCTCCTCTCGAACATCCGGCCTCACATATACCTCATCATCATCTTCATCCTCAATCACCTCTAGCCTTCTTGTCAAGTCCAAGATACTATCTGAAAGTGATTTGATGACCAAGGATTGTTCAGTAAGCTTTGTCTCTGCCATAGACAAACGCTTACTCATGTCACCCAATTTCTTCTCATCCCTCATCTGCATCACTGCCAATTTACAATCAGGCCTAGTCACACCAAAGGTAGGCAAACCGATGGGTACATCTTCCCTTCCATCATAAATGTACAGCTTCTTCAAATGTGGAACAATCATGGCATCATATTGTTTCATAAACTCCATTCCTAGCACAACCTCATAGTCATCAATCCTCACTATAGTGAAGTCCACCTTCCCAGTCCATTCACCAAGTGTAGTGTCCACCTGTTCAGCCACACCAAGAACTTTATCCGGAGGAGAGTTCACTGTCTTCATATGTGCCTTGATAGGAACATATTTCAGCCCAATCTTCCTCTCAGTGTCCTCACCCATGAAGTTGTGAGAGGCCCCACTATCTACCATAGTGAGTATATCAGCATCTCCAACTTTCATTCGGACATACTCTAACTTGTTCCTCTCGGGATCCTTCCGAGAGATCACCTCTGTAGCAGTAGAAGCACCAAGTATCTGCATCATCCCCACAGAAGCACCTTCATCTTTCACATTAGATTGTGCTATAGCAGCCACCTTTGGTTTAGAGGGACAATGCTTCACCGTGTGTGGACCAGCATAAATCCAACACTTCAAGAATTTCTTTGTCTTCGAACTATCATATGATTTCGAAGCTTCCTCTTTCTTCTTATCTTTCGATTTGTCGGACTTCTTCTTCCTATCATCATAATTCTCATCATAATGCTCCACCAACCTCTCAACTGTAGCAAAGGATTCTTCAAGTGTCCTGATCCTTTGTCTCTTCACTTCATTGCATGCCCAAGGCTTCAACCCAACAATAAAATTGAACACCTTGTCTCTCTCCACCATGTTAGGAAGTTCAAGGACAACACTTGCAAATCCCCACTGGTATGTTTGTAGGTTCCCTGTCTGCTTTATGAATTTTATTTTCATCCTTGCTTCCCATGTTTCATCTTGAGGAAAAAAATGGGCTTGCAAAGCTCCTTTCGTCTCATCCCAAGAAGTGATGTCACTAATCAATGCCATTGGCAATCTGGTCCATCCTCCTTCTCCACCACATCTTAGCATCTTTTGTGAGGAATTGAGTAGCAACCTTGACCTTAATATCATCATCGGATAGACCCAACCATTCCAAGTACTGCTCCATTTCCCACAAGAAGTTGCCAAGAGTCTTTGCACTCCTCGTACCATCGAATGAATCCGGTTCCTTGAATTTCACATGAGGCACTCCTCCACCTGAGCCATGCCTCACGGCCTTCTTCAACACCGCTATATCATCCTTGGCTTGTTGAAGAGATTTCTTCAAGTCCACGATCTCTGCAAGACCCTCGTCCTTTTCTTCTTCAACCTCTTTGACCCTTATTTCAAGTTGTGTACACATCAAATCAGTGTACTCATGTTGAGTTCGGAGTTCATCAAGTTCATCTTTCACCTTCAAGAATGCCTTTTTTTCTTCCACAACAAGGTCAATCTTTGTTCCAAAGTTGTCCTCTAAGTACTCCAACCTTTCCACTACTTTCTGCATTAACCCAAGAGTAGTATCCATGGGATCATGACTAGACCTAGCATGAGATTCAGCCATTTGTAATAGCCTCTTCCTTCTTTGTAATCTAGTCTCGACCATGCACCAGCTTCACCTGCAACCCAAGTCCTTGATGTCACACTTATCAGGAAGTGTTTCACCAACCTCTTTCCCTGCAAGAACCTGTTACCACGGCCACTTCTTCACAAGTGCAACCCACACTTGCCTTCGTCACGAGCTTCACTAGCTCTGATACCAACTCTCGAGTTGTGTATCAGCTTTCACCCATAAGCTATGCCAAGCTCTGATACCAACTGTCATGCCCCCAAGCCTATGGTGGTCTTTCAACCGTGCCGGCGAGGTGCGACACCATCGAACACTTTCTTTTTAACAATACTTGTGGACATGGACTACGCCTAATTCACAACCGTATATTTAGTTTGTGTTTCGCAACCAAGTATAAAATGCATTTAACCTTTATATCAATGATGACCCATACTTAATCATTATCCACAGAAATTATAAAAGAACAACAATCACACGATATAAAGGGGAGGGGCAACTCCCAAACAGTTTACCCAACAATGTATATTATATCAGTTTTCAATAATACAATGTGCAAGTGTGCTTGGCAAACTCCAAGCCAACACTTAGCCAAATTTACAAAGATAGGCAATCTTGCCTTACAACAGCTTTATGCATCCCTTGTACAAAGAATGGTGCTCACACGAGCCACCTAAAATCCCCTGCCAAAACTGCACTAAAACCGTACCGTAGAACAATCTCTGCACAACCTTCGACTTTCACCAACTCTCAACCCAAGTGTACAAGTCACCAAGGCAAGTGCGCATGAGATGTGCGCATCTCCTTCCAAGAGCGCACTTCTACTTGTCCTTTGTGAAGAATGCAAATTGTTCGATAACCATTTTAAGAGCTCCACGCTCACATGTATATAAGCATCCATGCGTGGTTATGTTGTGGGTGGCAGCCCCTTGGCCGACCCCCAAATCCACTATAACGCAAGCCCCAAACGCCAATAATACAAGTCAGCCTTGCCATCGTGCAAGCCTCCCTCCAATGCCATATAAATCTCCCACACTTAGTCGCATAAGTGTGTTGTTCTTTCGCCCATTGTTTCGTTGTATCTGCCTTTCATCGGATTGTTGTTTTATGTATCATCAGATTTCATCCGCAGAATGCGCCCATCGTGCGCCCGTCCGTGCACCCGCGCGCCCGTCGTCCACCCGCGCCCATTGTGCACGGTGTCTCGCCCGTCACAAATGCCTCAAGGCGTTACACCCGGGCTTGGAGTAGAACCCAGTTTGCGTTTGCTGCTTCGTTTCTGCTGGAGGTGATCATCTATGTTGCTGTGATGGGATTTGATGATATTGGCATTTCTTCCATGAAAATTATGATGGATTACCTCCATGTGACCAACCCCAGGGCTATCACTAGATGTGGAGAGCCGTTGTTCCATCATAATGGAATTTACGCCTTCAGCTTTGTTCGATGATGTAGACGATTCCATTTTATCAGTCGTTTAGATGCTGGGGTTGAGCCTGAAAGATAATGACGTCTTGTTGGCAGCAGTCTTTGAGGACCAGCCGCTTCTGGGGTTTAGCTTCTCTTGAACACATCCCAACGGATCATTCACCATATAACCAATGGCATTTTGCAAGCTAGATGGATCAATGACCGGAAGACTATCGTGGGCAATAAAGACGTTATTCTTCTTGAGGAACCTGGCGTTGCTATGGCCAACAACGAGCAGGATGGAGATGATAATCAAGAACGCCATTATATTGCTCTTCATCATAAAGCTCGGTGTTAGCAGACAACCGATATGATATGAGAGAGAAGTGCAGAGATAGCAGATGAACGATATGATATCAAACGAATTTTAACACAGAAAATACAATATTTGATGGATTTGCAGGAGAAGAAGATTGCAGGCAGTATGAGAAAACGGGAACACAGAGAGTGGGAAGACTTGGTTTGCGAAACATGGGAAATAATGCGAATATTTTATAGACGGAGAGATTGGGAGAAAGGGAACTCCCTGGCCGCCTTCTCTGACGTGCGTGCATATTCATGGTCATCACGCAAGCACAAAACCATTGACGAAATGCTTCAGACCTTTTTCAATTGGGTGGGCAATAGCGGTGGACCGTGCACTGCACAGCTAAATTTTAGAAATCACCTGGTGTAAGGGGACACCGTTGCAAGCGCCAGACGGGAGGCAAAGGGACAGATGGGCATCTTGAAAGTTGAAACCTTCTTACAAGGTATAGCACACAGGGCGGTTGGGCAGGAAAGTTTTGACGAATTTCGGGTGTCTATTCATTTTCTTTGCTAATACGTCACGTGCTTGGAAAGGCACTATTCTCGAGCTGCGTGCATCACGATGTACACTAAAGGGTTAGTATTCAATGAATCCTACTTCCTGTGCATCAAATAAAATAACGATAACTATTTTAATTCGTACAAGAAGATGAGGTTCGTAGAATATCGCATGGCAAGAAAAAGATGAGATCAGTAGAAAATCGCATGGCATAGTGTTAGGAGAATAGTAGAAAATCGCATCCGAAAGTGTTGTGGGAATAATGAAAAAGTTTCATCATTGCCTTTCCAGTGTTTAAGGATATAAAATTATTTTCATATAAATTAAAATGCGTAAATATTGAAATGGAAATATCACACCCTTTACTCTACGAAAGCCAAAAAAAAATAAAAAAATTGAGTAGATATTGTAGTTGCCGTTATTTTTACAATTTTTTAGTTATTAATCGATTATATTTTATAATAAGAAATGTTAAATTTTTTATTATGTTAATTCAAAAACAATATTATAATTTTTATAGAACACGATTTTATTGTGTCTGTGTATTTTATAGTTGGTTATGGCCTCCATGTGTATGTATGTCACGTTTTCAAAAAAATAATAAAAATATTTTTTGTTGATGTTGGTTAATCTTAAAGTATATATAATTTTTTAATCTTACTAATTGATTATGATTAATTATTAAAATATAACTTTGTATTTAAATAGATAGTAAATTATCTCAAAGTGTTTAATAGTCCCTTTATAATATACTTGAATTTGAATGAATGGATCATAAATTTACCTCTAACAAAAAATTTACCACATTAAAATTCAAAATTAGGTAAAATTTTAGACATTTTTACTCTTTACTAAAGCCAATGTCATTTCTTAAATGAGAAGAAAAATTTAATTCAACACAAAGAATGTAAAATCTTATTCCAAAATCTTTTAATATTTCTTTTAACTAAATATTTGTAAAATTAATCTTTAAAAGGAAAAGCACTTCAAAGTGCCAATGGTACCTCTCTGAATGACAAAGGAGGACAAGCCACTATGCCACTCACATGTTTGAAATAATTGAGCCTTGTTATCCGCTGATGTGTGTGGAAGAAATCAGTCTGGGTGATCTTACTTGAAAATCTTTTAATATTTCTTTTAACTAAGCATTTGTAAAATTAATATTTAAAAAGTTGAACACTCCTAAGTCGCGGAGCTTATCTCAATTTCACTTTGGGTTTGTTGACATGGCCAGCGGGCCCTCTCCGTCTAATGTCTATTTTCATAAACAGATAAACCCATCCGGTTGCCGAAGTCAGAAAACTGGTGGGTGAAAATTTGCCATCTCCCTTTTGAACGCAATTAAAGCATGCATTACCTCTCATTTGAAATTTGAACACCCAACGCGCCACATGAATACCTCGTAGGCTAGCTATTAAAGCACGTAGTACCTCTCATCTGAAATTTGAAATTTGAACACCCCGCGTGCTACATGAATAACTGGCAGGCTGGCTTTCTAGTGGTATGTTTTTGAGGTAGCCCATACCCATAGTATGAAGATATTTTGGGTTTTATTGCAAAAGCTTGCGCAAGCTCTTTCATTATTGCAAAAAATTGCAAATACAACGTGTGGCCTAAATAATATGAATAAGGGTTTCCATTTCATCCAACAGGCTTCCAGTGAAAACGAAAGCGCTTCTTCACACCAAAAATTGTATATGGTGGAAACATATTTGACAAGTTGGCGTTCCCAATGTCGAGGAGAGAGCTCTGGCTATGTTGCAAGCATCCTCCAGACAGTCTATATGTTTGATAAAACTATTATTCCCACCTTGTGGACCTGCAAAGATGCATGCAAGAAAAGTACTGAATACAAAGTCTCTGAGGAAATTTCCATATACAACAATAAGTGAGTCCTCTCATGGCGTGACTCCTAATGGATTTCAGAGTTGCAACAAAACACACGAGACAATGCAACCATGGCTCAGTTCTATCATGATACTATGAATACAATGAGGCATTTCCATGGAGGATGTCATGTTGGGGTTGTGGTTAACCAGAACTATATGGAGTTGATGGTCTGAGGATCGGGGATGGCTCAAAACAGGGCCTGGAACCAACACACGCCACCACCATGATGCTTGCATTTATAATTTTCTTAATATTTTTTTTATATATAACAAGGTTAACCAAAACGTTTTATTTCATTGTTACAAATTTTTATATGTATGTTGATGTAACAACTAAATGAAAACTTTATAAAAAACTTACAAATACATCAATTATATTATATATATATATAATATTATATATATATATTATATATATATATTATATATATATATACATTACATTAGCATACAACCATTAGGAAGTATATATATTAACCCATGGTAACATACAAATGACATAAATATCATTAATATCATTTACATTTTATCTGCAGAATTCCAGACAGTCTCAAATACGAATATATGTTAAATTAAATGGGCAGTTGAGGAAATCCAGTTGGGAATCCTTGTTGAAAATAATACTGAGAGGGGGGGGTGAATCAGTATTATTTAGTTCTTTTACCAAATCTTCCTTATTTACACTTTGAATTATTTTTGCATATCAGTACCATAAAATAATTAGCATGAACAAGAAAAACAGACAGTCACATCAAAGAACACCAGATATAAGGTGGAAACCCAATGTGGGTGAAAACCACCTGCTGCAATATGTCTCTATCTTCTTTCAAATTAGAAACTCCCTTTACAATGGTCTTGTACTGGTGCAGTCCTTTACCAGTACGCAGGCTGCAACCTGCAGAGAGCTACAACTGTCTCTCGTTTTCCAGTCTCTCCTGGAAGGGAGCTACAACCCCCTACTTCTTTTCAAGGACCACTTTTCATAAATTTTCAAACTGGATCCATATACATCAAATGATCATCAAGTACATGTAAATTACACAGTACAGTAGTAACCAGATCAACAACACAGAACTAAACCCAGAACACCTTATCAACAGAAAAATTCAGTCAACAGATAGTCATGAGATAGATACGCATCCTTCCTTTCTTTGGCTTGCATCGCTACACACTTCACCCTCTGCTTCTCTGCGTATACCCGCAGAGTTCCTTCTGCTGCACTGCGTGACCACGCACTACTTCTTCTACTGCGCTGCGTACAGTACGCACCCAAATGCACTATCATGGCGCGTACTACCACAGTAGGCACACACCCAAAAAGACTATCGCGCCGCGTACATTTACTGTGCATACGCACATGAACCACTACCGCTCTGCGTACCCACGCACTGCGCCCTCGTCGCCTCTGCGTACCCACGCACTGCGCCTTTGTCGCCCCTACGTACCTATGCACTTATCCTTCTTCTGCTCTGCATGCCCACGCACTTGCACCGTTAATCACCTGCGTACCTCTGATTAGGGCCGAAATACAGTCAGATGCTCAGATCTGATCTTGCGCTCGAGAGATCACCCTTCACAGATTCGCTTTCAACTTCTCTTTTATAGATCAAGCTTTTAAATC